>CABFOQ010054820.1:4252-29184 GCA_900660455.1 Gephyroberyx darwinii | reverse complement strand
AGCCAATTGGGCACTGCCAAGCTTCCAACAGTTTCGGGAAGGCCCTTTGCTGTTCCAGCATGACTGTGCCCCTGTGCACAGAGTGAGGTCCATAAAGACATGGTTAGACAAGTTTGGTGTGGAGGAACTCGATTGGCCTGCACAGAGCCCTGACCTCAACCCCATTGAACACCTTTGGGAGGAACTAGAACGCCGATTGCGAGCCAGGCCTTCTCGTCCAACATCACTGCCTGACCTCAGAAATGCTCTTTTGGCTGAATGGGCAACAATTCCCACAGACACACTCCAACAGCTTGTGGAAAGCCTTCCCAGAAGAGTGGAGGCTGTTATAGCTGCAAAGGGGGGTCCAACTCTATATTAATGCCCATGGTTTTAGAATGGGATGTCCGGCAAGCTCATATAGGTGTGATGGTCAGGTGTCCACTGACTTTTGGCCATATACCTAAATGTACCTAAATTAAACTGGTAAATTACACTTCTTTAAGAACAATAATCAAACCAACCTCATCTTCATGATATAAAGTATCAGTGTCCTTTAACCACTTTGAAAACAAGCTAACCAATGATGGGCTACACCTCGTCTTCCTCCTTGCACAAAGGGTCTTCAGATTTGTGATCAGATTCTATCACTGAAGTGGGGTAATCCAGTGGATACCTTCCTGATTATAACTTCAGGCAGGTAATCAGCAATTTTCAATGGATTATGTTTTGAAAGTAACCTTGCCAACCCTGTTAATCTATTACGACTCAGCCTCATGTAATTTGGTATTTAAATGGCTGACAATTCATTAGGTTGGTGCTGCGGCTCTCAATGCGCCGCAATTACAGCCGATAGTGGAGGGCAATGACCCTGGAATGGGTCTGCAGTCAGGACTAGTAACGCTAATGGAAGTAGAGGACCAAGATGACAAGATGGCTGTCATACTCTCAGCAAAGGGCCTGACCGCTTCAGTTGCCAAATGACAGGTGAGGATGGGCCTCTTGTAATTATTTAGTGAGGACAAGGACTGGAAGCTCAGGAGCCACCGAAGGGAATGAAGATTCGATGGGAAATGAAATCAGTGAAATAGCGGTATCATTTTGACTCTTGTGGATTGTGGCTCAAAAGGCCTATTTATGTAGTTATCTCATGCTAGAAGGCTTTATTAATGGCCAGGCTTTTCTTTTTGCTTCAGGGTATGTTATGTGAAAACTGATAGTTTTATATTTTATATTTTATACTATATTTTTTTTTTTAAAAAGCAGCTTTCAGCAATAGCCTCAGGACTTAGGAGCCAAGAAGAGTGATGCAAAAAGGTGTTTTATAGTCCATTGAGATTAAGGCTTTACCACCTTTTGTGCGATCATTTATTTTTAACTATTGCATTATTCCAGGAAGTCAATATGTAATCTGTTTCAATGTGGATAACAGCCTCAAGTGTTCATGTCTTTTTTTCTCTTTGTTTTCTTAGCTGCACGGCCTTCCTGTGCATTTTTCACTCCAAAAACTGAAATGAGATCAGTGTTTGGACGAGAGAATACAACTTTTTCACTGATGAATTACATTTGTCCGGTTAAGCAGGAGACATATTGAAATCAATAAACATAGGAATGTTGATTCAAAGGATTAGAGTCGCCACAGCGTGAGACTGTGGACCAGTTCTCGCTTTTTTCACTATGTTATTATCGTGATGATTGTGTTTGATTTATTTATAGGGGTAGAAATCCCCTGAGATGAGATCTCTGCAACTAGCCAACAGGCAAACATAAACACAAACATACACACAGGCACACGCATGTGGTGAGAGAATGGTGTCATGGTAACATTTCTTGCTCTTTGTTATTAAAGGGGCTCTCTGCTTGGGGGAAAAGGTATTTATCTGTGCAAAATTGTTCTGCAATTGTTTCTTGGTTAGTCATTGTTAAAAACTACAATTCTGAATTCACATTTTTTCACAAAACTGCATGTTTTGTCCATTAATTGTCTGGTAAAGATAGCTTTTCTTATTCTGGTACCTTAATGTATGTGTGGTGATGTTTTAGGAGCCCTTTGATTCCAGATTATAGGCTCTCTCATCACTCCTCAGTCTGAAATGATGTGACTGCTGGGGTAACATTTGGATGCGGTACCTATTGTGGACAATGTCATCTCTCTCCTAATTTTCAAATCACATTTATTTGTATAGCCCTTAATCACCATTACAGTCTCTAAGGGTTTCACAGTGCCCAACATTTTGCTGTCTGTTACTGCCAATAAACAAAACCATTCATTCATGATCAATTACTTGTAGCTTCTATGTCATAACTAATCATTAATTGATTACTTACCCCTACTTTATGTTTCATTATCTGATCATTACTAAATTGTGTATCATGCCGTGACTTTACACAAAACAATGAACTCATCATGAAGTAATAGTGCTCGAGAGTTAACTCATTGTTCGTCAGTCATATGTTTTTGGATAAGCCCATCGATGTCTGCAGTTGTGTACCACAACACTGTAGGATGTAATTAAACTGTACACCACACTAACACACCAGCCACAAGCCAATAGACTGCAGAGAGCTCTGGGTTGTGTGACGACAATAGAGATCTGTGCAGGCACCAACCTGCAAGTGCATCGTGTATGAAGAGAAGAGGAATCAGATCACTGGGTTTATAGCCCCTTTGATCCCCCTGATTAATTCATATATTGATTTTATCTGTCAGTTAATAGTAATTCATCATCATATTTTACCAAGGTATTAAGTAACCCACTACACTGTGTACCCTTATTATAAAGTGTTACCAAGTGATGCTGCATAGCCTACCAGTCAGAGTCTGTTGGTGTTTCCAGTTGTGTGGATCATGAGTGGAATATAGATGAAATCCTTGGCATCCTTATCCCAGAGATCACTGAATCAGTCGTAACCCCAAGGCTCACTGCTAGTCATGCAGACCATTTTCCCTATCCAATGCATAAGAACAATTCCAGCAAAATAACCAGCAAGTACAGATTGTCTACAGTCCCATGGTGCATTCATGGCAAAGTCATATAGACCTAATCAATTATCAATGTATTGGAATGAAGCTCTCTGCCTCCCTAGTAGATCAGCTGCCTGCATCTCTTCTATGGAGAATACAGTCATGTTAAGATACGTGGCTTGCTAGCTAACAGTAGCAGCTGAAACGTTAGCAAGCATTGCCTATAGCATATCACATACACACATAGACACACTGCTAACACAAGAATGCACTTTATTATAAAAAGTTAGAGTATGTGATTTCCAACAGTCAAGTTCCAGAAGTAAGTTCTCCTGTCATGAGATTTGTACTTCATTTCATCAATTACTGCTCACTAAAGGACTCTCGAGGCTCCGGTGTGTGAAACTGCGCTCTTAATGAAGAACATAACAAGATGTGAGACCAGCAAACATCAAGCAAGCTGACTTCAGTCATATCGCTGATAGCAGCAGTTACTGACACAAGTTTAGTTTCCACCAAAGTTTAATTATACTTGAGCAGGCACCCGTTGGGAGAGAAGTGTCACACCACCTCAGGGGGTGTAGAATCTCACAGGTTAAACATAGAGCGAGAAGCGTGGGCCGTCACTCCACCTGCTATTCTCCATTACACTCAGCAGACTGTACCAGAGAGAGAGAGGGAGAGAGAGAGAGAGAAAGAGACACGGACAGAGACACAAAACAGACAGAGATAGGCAGTCAAGCAAGTGGACATATACAGATGCACACACACATATATATACACACACAGAGGAAAGATTTGCCTGGAAATCGGCTGAGAGCTGTCTCTCCCCACCTTCATTTCACTCCAGGATTCTCGGGGATTAACGTTCGGTGATGGGATGGAAGGCAAGTAATGTGTGAGACGCCACAGGCTGTGATGACCACAGCAGAGAGAGCGAGAGAGAGAGAGAGAGAGAGAGAGAGAGAGAGAGAGAAGAATTGTCCAAAGCTTTATCAAGAAACAACAAAATAATTTTTCCTTCATGCAAGCATGTAAACTTTTTTGCAATATTGAGGAAATTTTGGCAAATTTCCCTGTTTCCATCCAGCTTTCTGATTTGATACATCACATTCTGCAAAAAAATACTTGGATGGAAAGGCAGCTAGTGAGACAGATTGAGGCAAAAGGAGAGATTTGGGGCACAGTCACACCAAGCATGGTTGGAATATATATTTTTTGACATGCTTTTCAAAAGAGGAGGGATGATGTGACTTTTGTTTACAAGCCCTGGTTTGCTTGTTTTTGGGGCAGCATGAACCAAATACAAAAATGCAACAAAGTCAACTTTTCCTTGATGACTCGGACCACAGAAAACAAAGCGTAGTCGTGATTGCACTCTTAGAGACATGGTGAGACCACATGCGATGCAAAGAGGCAAACTGAAGGAAACTGTCAGTGCAGGCAGACAGTGAGCGAGGTAAACTGAGGTAAGAGAGACTATAATTAGGTGAGACCACTGCTGAGACGGTGGCAGAGAGACACTGTGGGAGTCGGCGAAACTCCTCTGCCAGAGATGCTGAGCCCCACTTTGTCCAGACCAGGAGGCGTGCGGAGGGCTTAAGGCTAGCTGCCACTAAGCTTCTACCACTGTTGATCTGTCTAAGCACAGCAAGACGGCCACAGAGAGAGAAAGTGACAGAGAGACAGAGAAAGGGAGAGAGAGAGAGAGAGAGAGAGAGAAAAACTGTGGATGGTTGGGGGGTGAGGGAGGATTAGGAAGATGGATTTGGATGCTGCTGAAGGGTAGCCAAACGGTGAGAATTAAGGGAAAACAGTAAGCAGTAAGGCTTATCAATGCAAGTGAGATTTATCAAGGCCTGAAAACGGTCTTCTACTGGAAGGGCTCGGCAGTAAAGCCTGGCTGCGGATCCCTCTGCGCTCCAATGTGCCTGACCAGGGGGAAGAGCAGATCCCAACAAATCTGATCAATGCACCGTCTAGCCGCCCACCAAAAGCAAAACTCTCCACCACTGTAATGTCACTTTTTTAAAGTTTCAGTTCTAAAATAATGGAGGTAGAAGAGTGTGAGTGTTTTTTCTTCCCTGTATGTGTTATGAAGGTATAGGCTAAGCATATACACACTCCCAGGGTGGCTGGTGTCCAGGTTGAAACCTGCAGACATTTAGTCTCATTAGGTTTGGCTGCATCTCTGGATTGGCCCCACGGGTTGAAATATGGAGAGAATAATATAAACACGATGAAATAATCACATCTGCCTCGTGAGCACAGCCAGGATTCATGTTGGGATGTGGATATGGACATTAGTTGCACTTGGAAGTCGGATTACGGATTTCAGTTTGTTCATGTCAATAAGCTAGCGTTAAAAATACGTTTCTAAATCTGCACTTGCACACCTACATAGACATATGAACAAACACACATTTCTACACTGGGTTCTTTAATTTGTGCTCAAATTGACAGCTGTCTTGGGCACTTCAACAGGATGGATTTTGAGTCGTGCTGAATTTCCAGACATTACTGTCAACCACTGGGTATTAGTGTCAGGACGGCATGATGCGGAACACTGGCCATGTCTTTTCTTCGGCATAACAAACCAGTAACGAGGGATCCCTAACATGAAGGATTTGTTTCATTTTAATATTTAGCCCACACCCCTGCCTCCTCGACGCCCGCTGCCAAAAATGAAGATATTCCATAATTCAGCCTACTGTATCTGCTAAATTACCCATGACAATTTTCGTGTTTTTGCCAATCACTTTATGATACCGCCTCAGAAAATGGGTCATTTTTCGAAGTCGAGATGGATTGCAGTGCTTTCCTGGTGGTGAGATGGGTGGGAGGACTCGTGGCTATGGCTAAGTATGCAGTAAAAGTCTCCTGCGGTGATCAACTTGGTTTACAGACTGGTGCCAAATGAGCTACCTGCTGGTTCAATGGCAGCCTGTGTCTAGTTCATCCCTCTGTAATACTGACTTACTGCACTAAAGTGTTGATTTCACACCACTAGTAAGCCAAGGGTGTGTATGATATTGCTTACTGGGACTGGGATTAGTTGAGCACTATTTTAGTTTAGCAAGTAAAGTAGGTAAACTAGAATGTATTTTGTATATTTACCTTATTAAGGCTAGCAGCCGACATGAAACTGAGTTGCCTCATGCAAACTAACATGTCTTTTTAAGAGCTTTTATTTTCTTCCTGTGTGCTAATACCCAGAGGCATGCAGCAGAATAATTTACACTAGTAAGATGAGAAAGGTGTCAGGGAATTAATTACAACATTAAAGGTGCAGATAGCAACAGTCTCACTGCCTCTGAGAGAAGAAAATGAAAAGAGAGACGGAGAAAGAGAAGGGGAGAGAAAGAGATCGCTGTGTCGAAAGTTATCTCTACCCTGCAGTGTAATGGGAATGTTAAACACTACTAAACACTTCAAAGTGTGATTCGGCACAGGGAGAAGCGCTCGGTGGAATGACCTCTCCTTCACGTCTGGTTGTGAAGACGGTAATAGATCACCTCCTCTCACTCTAAGTTCTACCTTCCCCAGATGTTGAGTTTTAATCCTGTTTTTCCTACATTTGAAGATACACAGGAAGCCCCTCGTCCTTTCATCTCCAGCTGATTTCTGGGACATCATTACTTTGACTGGGGGTGACAGTAGCTGTCATAGCTGTCAAACTGCTCGGCCTGCAGCATATCAAACCACAGGTTACAGAGTGACTGGTGACGTGCTCGATCAGCCATTAAGCAGAAATCACTGTCAGAGGTGCACGGCAGATGACAATCACTCATCGGAGAGAGGGGATTCTCAGGTCCGACTGGATTGAAGGTCCATCGCGGGGAATGTTTGTGGTAGGTAGGTCATGTGATCTGCTACCAATGTGATGGAGGCTCCTCCCTGACCACAGATATTTTCTTTGCATGTTTCATTTCTTCATGTAATTGTTCAATAATGCTGCTTGTAAATTAATTCTCCATTTAAAGTAAAATATACAACATCACCCTGCCAAGACAAAACACTGGATCTTAACATGAAAATGGAAGCAGTTCATGATATTGAATATCAGGACAAAATACTGGCTATGTGCAGCTTCAGTACAAAAATATTGGTATATGGCACTTTAAAAACCCATTTCAGTCGAACCAGTTTCTGGACAGGTGCTCATAAATACACATTGGGTAAGGACTAATACGTTTCCTTCCAAAACTACTGCAATGCTGGTTTGGGAACATTAAACTTTTTTTTCCATAACCACTTCTTGAAAGTTTTACATTGACATTGAGAGGTGAACAGTTTGGGGTCGCACGTCAAGCCAAACCAGTGCACACAAAACTGATGTAAGAGACAGAAACAGTCCAGAGTGAAATACCTTCAGTTGCCAAGAGCTATAGTCATAGACTGACTCCAGGTCAGTCCACGGTGGAATACTACACTTATTCTGTAACCCAGCACACATGCAGCAACATTCCCCATAAAACATCAAGTGATGCTCCCCGCGTAACCCCCGACTTCCCCGATAGGTCAAGTGTAAACCTGTCGAGAGAGGTCTTTGAAACTAGGGGTTTGGTGTTTCAATCCAGGCCTGCCGTAGGGGAATCTTCTCCAACATGAAAGGAGCTCGGGGGGGAAGCAGGTGGAGTGTCACATAATTCGTTGCCATGCCAATGGTTAGTCAGACATGCTCAGGACAAGCTTGAATGAGGAAAACAAAAGGGTGGCGGGATAAGATAGAGTGTGAACCCTGAGGGCTGAGGGTAGATGAAGTGGAGGGAGCGAACGAGAGAAACACGAGACGCTTTCCGTCAACTCTACAGCGAGACTCTTAAAACCTCATTCCAGGGGGTAACATCTGGCTATGGTGAACGAGAAGGATGAGGTTAGGCGAGAATGAAGTGCAGGAGGAGGAGAGGGAAAAGCCACCAACCTTTATCCCATAAACTTTCTCCTGAAGGAAGCACTTTTTTAATTCCAGACTCATCCTTCCCTGGGGAGGGAACGTTATCAGCTGATTCTTTCTTCCTCCCCCTGCCCCTGTTTTTCTCTCCCTTCCCTGCGATGCATCTGCCAGGTGTGATAAGGCAGACAAACCTTACCTTTACAGGGCTATTAAAACCATTTCCCCCCGCAGTTTTGAAATGATTATCGCCTTAGGCCCGCGGTTACAGGTTAGCTGATAGCTCACCTCCATCTGCCCGTATCTGGGTGACTCTTTGAGGCATAGGGCTGGCTGGGTGGTTGAAGATTATGTGCGTTGCTTAAACCGCTTGAATACCAGGGGAAAACGGCAAAGGCGGGAGGGGAGGAGAAGAAAAAAAGCGAGGGAAGAAATGAAAAGAGCAGGAGTCCTGACATCCACAATGCTGTGGCGGATGATAAGGGATACGGTGACAGCTCTTCCTCCCTCTGTCTGGGGCTTGGGCTGGCTTTATGTGGGCCACATTGTCAGGTAAAGGGCAGTCGCAGTCTATTTTGACGAAGGCGGGTGATCTTTGAAGCATTCAAGAGTATTCCTCCTTGCTTTAGGATATCTCCTTCATTTGTCTAATGTGTGACTCCATTGCCGTATCACTTGGATTTTGGGATTGAAATCAGTCTCTATTTGAAACACCTCAGGCAGTGATTGTCAAGTGGATGAATAGACTTTTGATGCAAACTAGATTCAAAATCCTCGAGAAGGCATCTCATTTACAAACACTTAGAAAGTGCTTACTGTACACATTTGTTAGCCGCTGAGGCAGCTACAGTGTCTGTCCTCTGGAGTGGATCATTCCTCTGAGCCAGCAGCGTCTCTCCAAATCCTCCCAAGCATCACGTCTGCTTCATAGAGATATCACCAGCAACACCAGTCGCCGTTGGCTTCCTCCCATTACCCGCTCTTCACTTATCTGTCCGCGGCCAAGTGATGGTCTCTTTCATTTCCACACGTTTTCCTGCTGCCCATTGCACCGCTTCATCTGTCGGTAGTTCACTAGGCCCTTTGTTGTTGAGCAAATGTTAGGATATGACCCTTTTATCTTTTCATATTGAAAATAATGACACTATACGTTGAGGGAACAGTAATTTGTGCCTTAAGTTACTGACCCTATTGAAGTGTTTATTAACTCTATAAAGGTGGAAATTGGTATTTTAGCTGCTAGTCAGAAACCCTCCGAACAGAATAATCTGACAGCTGAGGCACTTACGTCAGGTAGAAGTGAATTTATAATACCATTCATTTAATTGCACTCAGAGAATTTTCTCTCCAATTGACCTTGCCCTCTTTACAGTATAATTACTGAGGCAGTCACTTTTGTTCACAGCAGTCAGACACATCCTGTAAGGTCACTGACCTCACAATCTGCATCAAGAATTAAACAGGTGATAAAGCAGGTTTACAGCAGCCTAATGACGAATTATCAGCTGGTCCAGTAAGTAAGTATGCCGTTAATAAGACCAACTGGGAGGGTTACAGAAATAAAAACCAGCTGTCTTTTTTTTTATCTTGGTGCTCTCACTAACACATAATGCCAAATTTAAACCATTGAGATCCATTGAGGCCGACATGAGTTCAGGATAAATGCATTTATGATCGATGCTAAGTACCAACATCAACGAGAAGCATCAGTCTTTAGGGAGCAGGTGCTTTACATACACAGTGGCATTTAAGAGATCTGATCGGCTTGCTTTATGATCAAGACTCCAACTGTACTTCAAATACAAAATAAGATTAAAAAATCCCCAGACATCAAATGCCATTGAACTAAACATAGATCAAGACAAAGGTTGCTGTCTTGGCCCTCTGAAGAGAACTATTTGTCACTGGAGATGTCTGGTGCTGTTTCCCTTGACCTTGCAGGCACTAGTTTGTTATTCTATACAATAACGGCTCCTCAAAATAACAAAGCACCTTTGACTGGAGTAGCTCCTTTAAACAGAGCTTCTACCCAGTGGTTCACCGGAGGTGATTGGAACTGCTCAGCCATGCAGTCGAGAGCCTGCCGAGAGCTTTTCACCCCAGCGTTTAATGAGCTATGTTCAGGTCCACTCCACATCCATCTCAGTCCATTATTGGCTCCAAAAAGCTTTCAAAATGCTGTTTGAGCAGTCACTCTACTTAACCAATAGCCTATTCATGAGAGTGCCAACGGTCCTTCTCAAAGAGGGCTATTTGAATTGTGCATTCAGATTAAAACAATGGGGGAAAAATCACTTGGCCGTTTATCTTGGCAGGAGGACTTGATTGAGCACCGAAATCTAAAGAAATCACCGACCACCATCATTGAATATCAGTGTTAGTGTCCCAATTGCAAGCCAAAAAACACCCCAACCCCTATATATTATTTTCCCTGACCTCCCTTGTGAACCAAATGTAGGAAAATGACCTTTGAAGTGGCTGTTATAAATTCAGCTGTGTTTCAGTCGTCATTCTCTGCGCCCCAGTTTTCAGCCGGACGCTTTTTTTTATTGAGACAACACAAACCGAATCAGTATCACGCTCTCAGGATTAATTGGAGGCCTCGTTGGTGTTTTAAAGCATCCGTTCTCCTGCGTCGGAGCCCCCGGGGGTGTTGTTTTCTCTGCCACGGTGTTATGAGGAAATTTCTGGTAATGAAAAAAACAACAATACGAACCTAGCCTGCAGTAGTTTGCCGGCTCCCTAGGGAGATAGGAACATCTTATGAGTGAGGCCTTTCAATAATGGAGTTCACTATTAATCACCTCCCTCGCATGTCTGCTTTGTGTTTTCTTTCTCTTTCATTGAGTTGGCGTTCTTGTCAGCCAGAACAAACCTCTGCTGCTACTATCCAAGTAATTCTCTTCCTTCCTCCCTCATAATAGGAGATTATTGGCAAATGTATCTCTGCCCTGACTGTGAATGCCTTGAATACATGGAGTCCATCAACAATTAAACGGCAACATGGCACAGAACAGCGTCGTATCCGGGCGCTGATGCTTGCCTTGATACAATAATTTCATTTTGAGGAACAGCTGAAATTAGATTTGGAAGACGGTTTTAATGAAAGTGGGAGGAATCAATGATCTAGCCAAATGTTGTCTCTGGATCAGTCAGCGTATTTTCTAGTGTGCAATTACATACATCTTCATAGACATGACATTAAGCTTCTCATGTTTTCAAAGAAAACCACATAGGAGAGTATCGATTGAGCATATTGATGATTGTAAAAGGACGTTTTACACAAACTCACAGACGTATTTACATAAAAAGGGATCACAACGGATAATTAACACTCCTGACTCCAAACAGATACCCAGAGTTTACTGGGATTTTGCCTGGACTTGTTGTTTTTCCACCAGTTTTATACCATGTGAAGATCTAAAAAAAAGTGATCGAAACCTGTCAATTACTGGTACTGATACTGTACATCTACGTCTAATGATTTTTGCTCACAAGAAGAGAAAGTCTATGTTATAAAGAGTTATAACCTCACACAGAACAAATAGTTGTCGCTGTCAGTTCCAATTAAAGCCCTACAGCAGGTATTTCCAATTTTTACATATCAATACACCCATTTTCAAGCTAGAGCTCTTGAGTCAGATAAATGTATTTTGATGTATTTTTTTTTGGCAAAACCCAATCTGGTAACACTTGAGTGACTCAAGCTTTATGGCTGGCTAGCATCCAACTTATCCAGCAAATACCCCACCTTATTTGTTTTGATGTAAATAGTAGTGTATACTCATATCTACTAGAAGATGTGACACATTCATGATAATTTGCAGGATGATATTTGCACATCGTCATTGTGTTTACAAGTAGTTTTTAGCTAGCTAGTTAACGATTGAATCGAATCTTGATAGATTGGGCGGTAATTGAACAAAGGTTTATTTGTGGTAGAAAACATATTTGAGGCTTCTACAGGCTTTTCTTGTCTAAAACTCATTTTCCATATTATCGCTTGGCAACCAAGCTTAGTAATAAGGTCATGGTTTTGTCATGGTCTCAGCAAGTATTACTCTCCTTTTCATTTAGCTATTCCCAGAGTTTTAAAATAGCAACAAGGTATTATAACAGTAAACTCCTGTCATTGAAATTCTCAGGTTTAAGTGAATGTAATTTTAGTAGTCAAACAATGTGCAAATGCTATGGAAACAGGCAGCTGCATGTGGCCATTACAGTAGAAAACACCACTATAAAGGGTAGCAACAAATAATACATTTTTTAACATTTAGGTGTTCATAAAATGTTGAATCTCATTGCCACATTGATTTCTAAACACCAGTTAGTATGTGACTGCATTTCTTTGAGTCTCCACTGCAAATGCTTGGACCGGTGGTTGCGCTGGATGTGACACTGTGTCGTTGCAGGATGTGAGCGTGAGCCAATGAGTCCCAGTCATCATCATTTATTTACACTGTTTACTCTGAATATTCCCCGGAGAGGCCAAGCCATGCTCGGATCATGGCATCCAATGTTACCTCATGTATGTCTGGTTATTCTCTACAGGAATTAAGACATAGAGATATAAACATCTCACATCTTACAGTGGACTAACACACTTCAGCAAGACTGTGTATGGATTCATGTGAATTTTTTAAAGCGCTTTGAACATTTTAATCTGTTTGGGACTACAGTGAGAATTAATGTTGTTTGTAAAATTGCAATATCACAATGCTGCATTTTTTTTTCCAAAGGACATTGTGCCTTTGGAACTGAAATTCAGTTGTTGGGTTGCCAAATCAAAGTGAAGCCTATCTGGAAAAGCCAAAAGCATACATGTTACTGCCAAAAACTGAATGTTGTACTATCACATTTAAGAGGTTATCACCAGAAATATAGCAGTTTCGCATATGCTCTTGATGTGTACAGTGGGTGCCAACAGTCAATCGTGCTCTTTTGTGTGATTCCAATCCACTGGTGGGCAGATGACAGATGACCAAACAGCAGACTTTCTAAAGAGTGAAAAGAAAGAAAGCACGATATTCTAGACTCCACTGATCAAGAGCACATTTTCATAAAGATTGACCTTGGGAAGAGTGCCCAACATCAAAGGCATGCCTTAATATTTTAAGAATGAGGAGTTATGAACGTGAGGATTTCATAGTCCTTTTTGTCGTCTGAATAAGCTAGTCTGGTCAATGTCCAAAAAAATGGATTTCATCAGAAGTGCTGGAGGTCATTTTGGGCAAGCTGGTCCTATTTGCCTGGTTCTTCAAAAGGGCTTGACAGCTTGCCTTGGGAGGGGAGTTTGAGTTGATTCCCTCTGGGTGCCACTTCAGAGGCCCTCAACAAGAGTGAGAGAACCAGGAATTCATTTAGCCCTTCTGCAATTAGATTGCTTAGTTTGCACATGAAATGATGTGGTGTCTTGATCCCTGTACAGGAACTCAAGGAAGTACAAGAACTGTATTTTGCATCGATGAGCGACCTCCTTGTTTGGTTTCATCAACTGATGTCGGTCTACATTGGTATATGTTGTGGTCATTGGTAATGTGTTTCCGTGTGCTTTTATGTTATGTGTTTTATTATGTTTGTTATTGTGTGTTTTTATGGTCTCCAAAGCAAATTTTCTTTACGAGACAAAGTTTGAACTGAATTAAAATTAATTGTATTGTGTTGTTTCACAGGCCAACGTCACAAGCTAAATGCTTCTATCTATCTAATTCTTAAGGAGGCAACTTGAACAGACCTTTCCATTCAGATCATATTTCCTAATTATCTCGACATGCGCCAGACTATACTCGTGCTAATCAGCAGTGGAGAGTGTTCAGTCCATGAAAGGGGAGGGAAAAGAACACCGTGGATAATGTTCACCGTCTTAACCAAAGGTTTATTCTCAGCTGCGGTTGCCTTGGTGAGCCAGCCCCTGCTGTGGGCGAAAGCATGCTACATTATCAGTTCACCAAAAGCAACAAGATCACAGAGCACAATGGGCTCACTTCTTAGCATACAGATGGCTGTGGCAAGGCCCCGGTAGAAATAACAATAAATAAAATTCTCTCTTAGGATGTGACAAAAGAAAACGCTGCTACCTTGCCACCTGCAACGTCTGGCACCTCTATCTGTTCTCTACCAATTAAAAGGCCGGAAAAAATAGCCCGGCCTCCTGGCTTAGATTTGCATGAAACGAGACCATCTGTTTTGAAACCTTTTTGACTGTGACTTTAATGTGTTAATGCCGTGAGCTCTGATTTGCTATACCAGTGTTTTCCTTGTTGGCAAGGCTACAGAACAAAAACATATAAGAGGTCTGGATCCCTATTAAATAACATACAGCCGAAGCCAGCTCTTTTTGCAACAGCAGGACAACCTGTCACATAATTTTAATAAGACGGTGACCTGATTACTTTAATGATACGAATTACGTCCGTCAATATTGGTTCTGACAAAATGACATATAAGTCAAGACATTTTCAAAATTGACCTCCTTTGTTTGAATCTACAGTATGGTTGACAATTCACAGTGAAGTGCAACCCTAATAGGTTTCAAGGTAAAATATCCCTACAATGCCACTTTCCAAACTGTGGCCCTGCTTTGGCGTCGGTCTCAGTTTACACTGCGTTTGTGCTGACAGCATTTATTGTCTCTGGAGTGGAGTGGATCTACACATTCACATTGCTCAGCCTGCCTCAGCCAGAGGTTCTGCTCTCTCCGGCGCCCTTGTCTTGGCACAGGGGGCAAGTGTTCGAGACCAGCCAGTATGCCACTGGTGCAGAGGGGGATGATGGATTAACAGCAAATGAGGAATTAAACAAACGACAGAGCGTGAGCACTTCCAGTGAGGCTCAGTGGGAGCTGATGACCACTCAGCAGAGGCCTACCGCCATGCGTGTCTCTGGAACTGCCAGCGCTCGGTACAAATGCGCCTCACAGGGATCCTCAACAGATGGTGGACATGTGGGACGACTCTGCCACAGAATCCTCCCTGATTCATAGATATATGCACACACATATGTAAATCCTTTTTTAAGAGTAATGACTCAAGCTTCCCTTGTGGTGAGTATACATGACAGAGGGATATAACGTGAGCACTGTTTCTAATGAATCATCTTCAGGCTTTTGGTATCCAGTGTTTGCCCTCACTTGCTCTGGCAGCCGACTGTTCCAAACTTGTGGTAGACATGTCAGTGCCCTTGGCGACCCACTATGCACTTCACCTAAGTTTGTCATTACTGTACATCCTGCAGCTGGTTACTGGGTTGATTAGAGGTTTACCTAATTATAAGAAGATCTCGAACGGCCGCCTTTTGGTTTTCAGAGGAAGGATGGGGGACCATCTTCTCCTCTGAGGCAATCAAGATGACAGCCTCTTCAGTGACTCCTAGACCACAAAGCTTGTTTTGAGATTTAACTTTGCATTTTTTTTTATCACAACAAAGGCTCAAGTTAAGCTCTTTACTCAAGAAGAGAGAAGATTTCAGACGGCTGGCGGTTGTCATCACCACGCTGGCAGATCTGCAATCAGTGGTCCTTTATCCTCTTCATCACCATGCACCACTTATGGGATTATGGGAAATGATCTCCTTGGCACATTATGTTTGCGTACATTTGAAAACCAGTGAGAATGATTTGCTTCATCTTATGACTCTATGTCTCTTTACACCTTTCTTTGGACTTTCTTTGCTATTAGAGTTATGCAGACCTGTTTTTCATGGACACTTTTCCAAATTACCAAATGAGCAAACTGCAGGGGCAGCAGGGTGGTGAAGTGAGTTGGGAGGCTGCTCTTCACCCGCAGGGCCTGGATTCAAGCTCCTGTGTTGGTAAGCATCCACACTGCTGAGGGTGCATTCACACCAGGCATGTTTGGAGCCGTTTGTTCAAACTCTTTTACTTCAGTTCATTTGGGCAGTTGAGTTGCCATTTAAACTGCAGGTCTTGGTCCTCTTCCAAGCAAAGTGCAGTGCGGTTTGTCAGGAGTGGGACTGTAATCCAAATCAACTACAGGAAAGGAATTTTTTATGTGTCTAAGGAGACAGATGCTGACATACTGTATGATAGTTAGCAATAACCCATGCTTGGAAAGCCTAGCATAACAATATGAATTAATGCTCATATTCATCTATTTCTTCATGTATTTTAAACTTACATGGGTACTAGAGAAGTAGAAGAAAGAAGAATAGTCCATCATGCTTAGCTAAAGCTGGTGGGATGAAAAGTTACCAAAACTCTGTGCAAACTACTTTTAAGCTACTTGTAAGTTTGTATGATTTTTATTTACAAGCCCTGGGTTGCTTGTAATTGTGAACGTAAATGAACCAAATGCAAAAATGCAACACAGTAAACCTTTCCACTACGGTTAAAGTAAACAAACCGTAGGTGTCATCGCACCCTGAATCCCTACCAGCTGCAGGAGCACTGTTCTGTAGCTGACCCTGACCTCTGACTTCCTTGTGGAGGGGAGAAAGAGAGGGGGATTTCACTGCAGGGATTGATAAAGTATCACATTATTATTATTGTTAGAGAATCGTGATATCACAAAAAGTACTACTTCAAATGATAAACTCACAGTCTTCCTTCTCCGACTCCGATCTAGTAGTTATTGTCTCTATTACTGAAATCATTTACCACAGAAGTGTCTTGGTGTTTATTTTAATGGTGTAA
Source organism: Gephyroberyx darwinii (assembly GCA_900660455.1). Classification (NCBI taxonomy): domain Eukaryota; kingdom Metazoa; phylum Chordata; class Actinopteri; order Trachichthyiformes; family Trachichthyidae; genus Gephyroberyx; species Gephyroberyx darwinii. Next base: position 12,696 of record CABFOQ010054820.1, on the reverse strand, counting down.
AACAGCTGCACCACATTCATCATAGTCTACTGAAAAGCAATTGTTACCATTCCAGTAATTATAATAATAACAATTAGACATGGGCTTATCTGGGCAGAAAATGAGGATGCAGGCCATACGGCGAGGCCTCATCCAAAAGTCTGAATATGGGATTGACTTATCAGGTGGCCTGTTGGGTGCAATTCAATTATCTCTTTGTTTTGCCTCGCAGGGGATGAGAGGAATGGATGGAAACGAAACACACAGTGAAATAGCAGGAGAATGCTGCTGCTGATAAAAGGTCAATAAAAGCAGCAGCATGAAAGAGAAAAGTGATTAGCAGTAAAACTAATAGATTGTGGAATATTGTACTGAGGGAGCCATTTGAGTTGTTTTGTTCGCTTCAGTCAGTGATGTGATTTCTTTCTTCACCAGGCTTTTGGACACATTCATTTCTAATGGGAAACTACTTTTTACATTCCTGTTCAGTGCTTTTCCCACACTTTCTGTGTGACCTCCATTAGAAATTGTGCTCAACTGGCTCACTGCCATTGTGTCCATGGACAAACCTTAGCCTGATGCTGACTTGGTTATCATATCTGTGTTATATAAAAGGCATAAAATATGTAGTTTTCTCTGCAGACAGTGCAGCATGAGGATAGAAACTGTGATGTCCGAAAACAGAAACCGATATTAACGAGGTGCTCCACCTTAATTTTCTTTGCACTTCCCAGAACCCCAGCCATCTTCCAAGAACCTCTGATGTTATCCGAGTCCACTCTCGAAATGCAGATCTCATTCAATCACCTCCCGATCGTCTCCTCTCCCCTTATCTCCCAAAGCTTTTCTCTTAGAAAACCCAGAGGAGCCGAGTCTGCACTGCTCAGAGTGATAACGGGGAATAGAAGTGAGGCAGACGAGTTTACCTCCATTGTATTGTGCCAGTGTGAGCGCATTTCAATTGATGCCTTGTCTGAGAGTGGAAATGGTGGGCATGTGGGACACAGGCCTCTGCAATGCAATATTCAAAGAGAGCTTACATAATTCATCTTTTTTCCTCTCTGTGTTTTGGAGAGCCATCCTCAAAGTGTCACTGGCAGACCCTTTTAATTTGACAAGCCTGTGAAGCTGGAGCGCAAAATCTTGACGGCTTGGCTCTGCAACTTCTCGCGGGACGCGTTGATATTGGGATGATAATGAGGCTCTCTTTTCAAAAGAATAGATGAATTAATAACCAGTTGTCGGTCTGGGAGGAATAGTTCAAAGGCCGTCATAATCCAATGGCGCATGTAGCCCTGCTTCCAAATGAGAGGAACCATGATTTATTTAGGTCATGGACACTATGTGACTGAATAAATACTCCTTTCTGTCTGAAAACACACACACACAAAAAACACCATATTAGAAGAACTTTAAAGGAAGTTGCGGCTGGAGTAAACATTCAACAGTTGTGTACCGCTACAATGAAGTGATTCAACATATTTATGACCTTTGGTAGGAAGCCATGCATGTATATTCATCAGGGAGCACAACTGGCTCGATGTGTTCCAGCGGATCTTGACGCTACACTGTTGGTGCGGTCATGTGTTTTTGTGCCAATGAGTGGGTATAATATACAAACTGTTAGTGTTCGTGCAGTGAATATAATACAGTCTATGTCCTCACTGACCAGGACTGATGGTGGGTGGTTAACAGGCTGCATGTAACCCCTTACTTCCCAATGTTTCTTAGGATGACCTAAACATGTTTTGTGTAGTTTCTATGTATCTCAGGAATTGTCAAGTGTAATGTTTAAACCCCATCCTAGGTCGAGATGTCCACACCTTAGCTCACTTCCTGGTTTTGAGGGAATTAGGAGGTGGCAGGAAGTAAGGGACACATTAATGTCAAGCTGAAAGCACATGGTGGCACTTTTTTGGGGGTGGTGGAAACTTTCCAGACTTTGAAGACCTTGGAGAGTATATTCATATTTTAGAAATCTGGGAATAGCTCTCTGCTTTATCTCTACCAAGAGAATTTTATTCTTGGCTTATTAAGTTTAATAATGTTTTCGCCTCATGCAATGAACCCCATTCACATTGCTATATTCAATCCAGGTACTCTGATTATATGGATGTGTTGGTGATAGTGATGATGATGATGGTGATGGTGGTGGTTGCAGATTTTGTGGGATGATTTATGAGTGATATTTCATAAACAAGCATGGATACCACTACTTATAATTTTCATTTCCATCAACCACACGGTCTCTCCATCCCAGTTTTTCACAGCCATAATATCTAGGTCACATTGTGGCGAATCACTTGTTACTGGAGCAAATACATATTCAACTCATCCAACTTTTCAATCATGCAGTTGCTTGATGGAGCAGGCTCGGCACACTGAAAATACATTACATGTCTGTTAGCCAACATCCAGTTGGATCCTGGTCCTTCCCAGGCGGTCCCAAATTAATTTGTTGTGGACAAATACTGTGCAAGGGAAAAATGTGTGCTGTTGTCTGGATGCTGTGGTCCCCACGTGAGCCACCTCTATTTGTCTCAGCAAACCCAGACAGCTGCAGCTCTCACAGCTGGGAGAAAGAGACCATTAGCAGGCAATTTCACCCCTCCACTCCCTCCTGTCTTTCCTCCATTAGACACTCCCTTCACGCTTTCCTGATGGACTGTTTTTGTCATCTGAATCCACGTTTTTGCATACCAGCATACCAGCACTGAAGCCAGAGGCATGTGCATCCCAGTTATGGAGGCCTTTGCGCTGTTTGCCAGGTGAAATGGCCCAGTCAAAAGAACTGAAGGTTCCACACTGGGTGGGGCACAAGGTTTTATCCGTAATCCATCTACCCACTTGCATGTTGACATACTGTGGGAATGTTTTTGAAGCTCAGTTGAAGAATGGTGGCTCGCCAATTGGGCCACTTAAACAATTCACTTGCAGGCAGCAAACAATAAGACAAAAATAAACAAGCCAACGGGGAAGGGAGAGAATTATTCACACTAAGCCGTCATTCAATCCATCATAATTGAATATCTGCACTATCAAGCACATTCATCCCACACTCCCATTGTTGGCTCATTGTTAAATTCAGTGAATGAATGTTGTTGATACTGCTGAATTTGTATTCCGATCCGTGTTTGAGTGTAGCTTGTGGATAAAATTAAAATGGATGTGGGTTTGCAAGTTGTGAGTTTTGGCAAGCAACTAAATGGAAATCATCGGGCCTGTCTTGGTTAATCATTTCCTTGGGTATGAAGCTGGATACTTGGCCAAGAAGGAAAGATGAATGGCTATTGGGGAGATAAGATAGAAATGCAGTTTTTCTGTGTTACAGTAATCCCAGCGCTGCATCTATCACGCCTCCTATTGAAACGAACAGATGGACTCCCACACATGCAGCACGGAGGGGATAGATAAAGCATTGTTTCTTCATGCTGCAACAATTTATTGACTGTGGGTACAGCTGAAGAGGATGGAGTGGCAGACAGAGATTAGTTGGGTAAAGACTGTGGCTTTGGATGAACATCCCCTGCGAGGACCTGTTGAAGCCTGTCCGGGTTGTTTTCGTGAGACTTTGTACTTGACTTTAACTCTTTAGCAACGGCTGAAATGATGCAAGAGTGCGATCGCTGTGTGTTACCGAGGCAGTTCAGCATATCCTGCGTGATTGGAATAAGGACCAAAGTTTATTGCCTGACATCTTCCTACTGCAACTCTTCTCTTAGATTCCTTCCCTGGCTTGTGAGTGGTAGTATTCTTTCGCTGCTGACCTTTAGCTGTTCCCTTTCTTCATGGTCTATAGACTATTTGTAGAATGAAAACTATTTGGTTGCAATGAATCTCACCTGAAAATAAATAGTCAAAAAGCACAAGGTTCTTATCCTCCTCCAGATTTGACATTTGAAACACAATAAGCGGCACCTTTCCCGTAGCCCCTTCAGTGCCACCCTCACTGAAATAGTTTTCTTCACTGACTCTCATTCACCGCTGCACCCCAGCTAGGTGTTAGGCGACATTATAGTGTAGCATTACTTTGAGGAAAGGCTGTGGGTGAACGTAATTTCCTCCCTGTTAGGTATTTCAAAGGATGGCTTCTCCATGAACACTTTAAACCAATGGCTGCCTCTGTATATAACCCTACTGACAAAATCACACCATCACATGCATCAGCTTCTATTATAGGAAGGCAACTCGAAAAGCTGCTCCAATAATCTTAGGATTGTGAGCCATCACCATCTATGTACATGAAAGAAGATGATCTATATTGTGTGCAAAAGGCGATGTTCCTCATAATCCTGAATGGATGGACTGGATCGATTTAAAAAGAGCTTGGAATGACAGAGAGAGAGATTCATGGCCTCATAAGAGGTGGGAGAAACAGGCAGTGATTATATTCCCCAGGCTAGCTCTAAAATATGAAAACATGGGAAGGTTAAGGAAGAGATAAATAAAAGAAATAACACCATCGCACCACAGAGAATTAGCACCTTGTGGCTTGAAGTGATAAAATATCGTTTTCAATGCATTTCTCCTGTTTGTAACATCGGAGAACACCTCAGAGAAACACACCATTACTCTGCATCTTGTTACGCAGCAACAAAAGCTGAAATTATTCTGATCTTATTTCATTAATAATGCAATGGACACACTGATGATGCTCGAAGGGAAATTTTTTCATTATTTTTTTTTTCCAACTTCCAGGATCTGACAAATGTGTTGATATTTTTCTCACTTGACTGAATTGCTTGACCGTATACCGTGCAGTGAGCTCGCTGATATTGCAATTTCATGGTAGAAACTATAACACACACACACATACATCTGCTTGAGTATGACATTAAATGCATGTGCAAAGTTGAGCAGCAATGCAGGGAGGAGGGGGGAGTCTGGATGTTCTTCTGAACCTCTCCCACTGTGTGACACCGCAGTGTGTTTAGTTGGAGCAAACATCGTTAAAGATTAAAGTGAAACAGCACGAATGCTTGTGGTGTCTTATCGGCGCTTAGATTAGACTTGGTAGTTTGGTATCAAACATTTTGCCAGATCCTATTAGTGTAATTAGCTCCTGTGATGATCACTCAAGGAGATAGGCCTTCAATGGAGCCATTGACCTAGAATCATTTGAACGCACTGCAACATAATGAAGACAACAACACATTCAAAAGTACCACACACTGAATTTCAAAAGGGATCTTAAAGCTGTTGCTTCTATTTCCTGTTATTTTACCCCCTCGCTGACTAGACAAAAGCATCAAATCATATGTTCATGTGTGCATGGAAATATAAAGCAGAGTTAAACAACAGCTCAAACTCAGCGGAGGAAATAAAAATTTGTAAAAAAAAAAAAAAGAAATGTGCTCAGATAAAAAAAAGGGGGCCAGACAGGTGAAGAAGGATCAGTGATCACACGACAACATATTTTTTTCTTTGTATGAACAAGACTTGGAACCAGACACTCCATTTAAAACAGCAGAAGTCTTCATTTCCCTCTGGAGGAGGCACATGTCTTATAATCATCCAGCGACACACAATCCAGACATATGGTGCTTTCATTCCTCCGCTCTTGTGTCTAGTGGTGATTTCATTGTTGTGTTTCCTGATTTTTTTTCCCCCTTTACTTTTTTTTTCTTCCTGCGAGAATGAACGGCTTATAACATGAATAATTAGTGACTGTGATAAATTGCAGTGATCCTCGTCCCAGGGGGGCCAGACTGGAAGTCTTACTCAAAGACGACAGCCTTCCACTGTCTTTAAGTGAGCTATTTTTACCCTACCAGTCAACAGGCAGTTGGGGGATTTCACTATGTTCTGCTTAGTCTTTGGAAAGTACTCTATAATTACTGTGTGGTACATCTGTGTGCAAATTAAGATATCATGTCTAATTAAACCAAAGGCAGACGTTATGGTGGAAGGGTTGGTAGCTTGCTAACTGGAGAAGTCTTCTCCTTACCAGTAGTTCAACTGGCATTCCCACTGTACACACTATAGAACATATTGAGTTACTGTGAATGAGCTGGCCTTGACTTAAGGCAGGTGAGTGATGCATTAATGAGGACACAGTATGCTCATAGTTGAGTTGAGTATAGATCAAGGAGGATTTAAAGTGAAACCATATGAGTGTAATCATATTCTAGTAAACAGGTGAGGGCAACTTAGATTGGGAAGGAAACTGTTTGGAAGGTATAGAAATATATTTCCGTTGGTAAGACTTTGCCAGCCACTCCTATGCGAAGTGCCGATATGTGTCACGTAGCATGCAATGATTCCAACCACTGCCCCAAGTTTGTTTTTTTTCTTCTCTTTGCTATTTCTCAACTGCAGCTCAGACATGATTTGTAATATGATGTCAGCTGGCGATGACTGGATGTCAACGGGCAAACAGAGTCCAAAGGTTATGCAATGACTCATTGTTTCAGCGAGTGTTATTTCAGCCAATGATTAGCTCCGTCTGACATTTTCCCTCCGCCCCCCTCTATTGACCGGCTAATTCCATTAATTCATTCTTTGAAGAGCCGTGAGAGGAACTCCATAGTCGCTGCTCAGAAGGCCCCGTTTCAGCTATTTTCATTAGTGCAACCCCTGGCGGCTTAGTAAGTAACCCCTGAATAAAAAGAGCTGGTGGCCTGTATGATCACATGATCAGAGAAAGAGGTTATGGGAACTCATCAGTGTGGTTTGAGACCACAGTGGAGGGGGGAGGGGGGTGTTGACGTCAGGTGATGTGGGATGAGGCGAGCAGGGTGGAGGCCTATCTGCTGTTCCACCACCTCCCTCCTTTGCACTTCACTCTGCAGTTGTAGGATGTGATGTAGTTAGCCTGGATAGTTTGGGATGCGAGAGACAGAGAGACAGGGAAATGGATAGAGAGAGAACAGAAAAGTCACTAGTGGCACGCGAAGACGGAGTTCCTGCCAATCACGTTGGCCCCAAAACAAAAGGTTGATGCAGGTGTCAGAGAGAGAGAAATGTTGTGCTGCTGTGCCAATGGCTTCAGGGGCTTCAGGGCTTATTTTGATTACTGCAATTATTTTGTAAGTATGTTCATGTTTTCCCAGGCATTCACATTAGTCAATTAGAGGCTGGGATTTCCGGGGTGACTCATTACTCACGTCAGCATTTGCAGACACAGTATTATATTTTGTACAGTACAAATACAGTGCAGGCCAAGTGTGAAAGCTGCATGATTCCCCGGCGAACAAAGTTAGTTAACGTACGTACTTTTACTACTCAGATCATTTGGTTATGGCTACAGAAAAACACATAAAATAAATAAATAAGCCGAATCCCATTCACACCTGGGCACGGCATGAGGGAAGAATAGGGGGAAAACAGCCAGGCTAGTGCCACCTGACTGATGAATACACTCATGCATGTGGACACTTGGCTGGCGCGCAGAGAATAACAGGGAGGGGATCTGGCACTTCATCAAGTAGACCTACTACTGGGAAATCGCTGTGCGAGAGCGATGAGGATGATGCGTTTATCTTGCTTCCTCTGTGATGCATAACTGGCTCTGCCGGCCTCTCTCTCGCAGCGCACAGTATGCCTTCAAACCAGCAGCCGGGATGCATCAAACATTAGATGCTTTTTATTCACTTGACATATTCCTGAAAACCATTTTTGTTTGGTTAAAGGAAGCAACAGTGAAACCACTAGGACCTTTTTCCTTTCTTCAGGCGGCATGTTGGTGCAGGTTTCTTCTGCAATTAAGAAACGTTGTCAGTATCCCTACAAACAACAATCAGGGATACATCTGTGTTTGTGACATATTGTGGACATCAGAAGCCAAACCATTAGTGGATGCACAGAAATGAGGCTTATAGCACTCCAATTCCTTATGAGATTACAGCTCAGGGCGCGTATAAGATCATTTGTGTTTGTGAGAGTTAATTGGCACCCAAAGAGCCTCAGAGAGGATGTTCTGTGAGCCCAGCAAACAGTAACTCACACCCAGGGCAACACTAATTATTCCAGGCTGCCCGCCAAACTCACAATATTACAGCTTCACAAAGCCATATTACTGGGTGCGCTTGGTTTGTGTCACATGGTGTGGTGGGGATTCTGTGTTGGGGCTAAAGAGAGTTGACCAATAGAAGACACGGAAACGTCAAAAAAGAAGTATTCACATATATTCCTCTTGTACTTCAAGTAGCTCTTTTAGCAGAATTTGAACAGTTACCGAATAGAAGTCTTCACCACTTGACAGTAAGTGGTAGTTTTCCATTTTGCAAAACTATTCTACATCTCTATTTGAGGCTGTATTCTATAATTGGCTGGAGTTGCAGAAGTAGAATTTACTCCAAAATGACAGTCCAAAAAAAATCACATCTTCTCACGATTATGAAAATGATGATGAGACCAAAGTGATCTGATTACCTGCCTAAATGATTTTTCTTTGGTTTCTGCGGTATCAAGTTGTGTTGTTCATGCTGCTTTGTTTCCTTTTTTACTTTTTAACTAGTCATGCA
>CABFOQ010054819.1:34917-46542 GCA_900660455.1 Gephyroberyx darwinii | reverse complement strand
TAAAATAACAACTATACTAGAACCCACTTTGAGAATTCTTTTTCATTTATTTGCCGTTTCATGGTGTCACTCTTCTGTAGAAGTAATGCTATTAAATATACTGCACCTTGTTGTGTGCAGCCAGACCTCTTCGCACTTTCTGGACCTGCCAGTGATTGATTTTACTTGTGTTTGAACCCAGAAACAAACACTTTAGAATGTAGTGCACCAATACTACTGCCAGTGCCTTTTGTGTAAAAGCCAGAAAGATATATTTCTTTTCATGGTTGTTGTTGGCAACAGTTATGTTCCCCTTTATTTTTCTTACATGACCATTTTTGTATGGTTGGCTGATAGGTAGGTTTTATAGATTGTTGACATTTGTTTTCCCCCTCCATGGCAACAAAGTGGGTGTGGGGTTATGGATTGACCTGTCTATTTAACAGTCATATACAAAATATTACTAAATAAGTAGACAAAGAGTAGAGAAAAATTAAAGCATGTTTTTGTGCTCTACAAGATAATTGGCCTGGCCATGGCAAATAGGGCAAAGTAAGCTGAATGATTTGAAGTTGGATCCATAAATCTGTCAATCAAATGGATGAAGCTGGCTCTTTCTAAATGACCTGTAGTTGCTGCAAGTTATTAGTAAGTAGCGTAATTAGAAAGTTGTATTTTAGAACCTCTCTGACCTTAACCATTCAGATTTCGAATTAATTTAATGCAGTTATTTTTCAGCATTTCCCTTACAATTTCAACACAATGATACCGAGTTAAGTTAATACTCTTTGTCCTTGTCTAGATGCACCAGCAATGACCTGAAATGTATCATTCGTCTTATCAAGCATGACTTGAAGATGAATGCCGGAGCAAAGCATGTGTAAGTTCCCCTTACCTCTGCTTAGAATTTACTACACACTATGTCCTTTTGAATATGTTTTTTTAAAAAAAGGGGGATTTTGTCATGCCAAGACCTTTGACTTGTCTTTAATAATTGTCTCTTCTGCAGTTTGGATGCTGTGGATCCAAACGCTTATGATGCCTTCAAGGCCTCACGTAATCTGGGTGACGTGATCGAGCGCGTGTTGAGGAACCAGCAGGACGCGTCCAACGGTTCTGGACCCAGGAAACTCCTCACCGTGGAAGCGTCACTGATGACGCCCGTTCAGCCCATGCTGGTGAGGTCCACCTTCACTCACCTGCCACGTCACCGTAGTTACCCAGAAATGCGTTGTTTGCGAAGACACAAGCATTTAAATACGTGATACGTGCAATGCAACACACTAATGCATCAATATGCATCCGCAGAAATGTACACACTATAGTGCATAATGTGCTATGACACCCCAGAGATGAAAGAATGAACTCTGGTCTTGCACATTCAGATTTTTCTAGACTGTAAGAGTTTTTCAGAGTAAGAGTACTTTACTTTTACTACTTAAAATAAATGCATTTTAATTTCCTGTAGAACAGCAAATACTAGTACACCACCTAATGAGTCATTTAAATTGTTGTCCTCCCCAGACTACATGCTACATTGATGACATCTGACCTGTTAAATCACTTGGGGGACACACTACATTCACACAAGCACTGAATAAAATTGTCCTCACAGTACTGGCCTTATTTAATTGATGATTCTTTGTATAGCACATATTATGTAGCCTCCTGTAGGCCAATAGTGTTTTCCACTGGTACAGCCAAAGAAAACGTTGGTGCTGCCAGAAAAAAAAAGTCACTAACTGCAACCAATTAGTTACTCTGCCAAAGCTTGCTAAGTTAATGTCTTCTATCTTAATTCCAGGCCGAGGCATGCAAATCCATTGAGTACGCCATGAAGAAATGCCCCAACGGGATGTACTCCGAGATAAAGTATGACGGAGAACGAGTGCAGGTCCACAAGAACGGAGACACCTTCAGCTACTTCAGCCGCAGTCTCAAACCCGTGCTGCCGCACAAAGTAATCATTCAGACACATGCCAAACACACACCTACGCAGCTCCACTACGCTGAATGGCATTGCACGTCAGAACAGAAAATCCTTTGAGTTTGATCACTGCAGGACTGAGCAGCTTTAGGGCGTTTTCACAGGCATTTCATATAGCTATTTTCTCAGCCTTGTACATACATATAAATGGCTTCCGTTCATGTCCATTAGCCTCTTCAAACCACTAGAGGGTGCTATTTAAGCTTGTCACATTGGTATTGATGACTATTGCCTGGAGGAGGAGATACTATTTAAGACCAGCGCAACCATCTCTCCCTGTAGGGACCTGTTCTTGGTGGTAGATGCATCATGTTTTAGCCCTCGGACTGGATGGTCCTGGAAATATTGCCATATATGACTGCCCTGCGTATGGCATTAATCAGCCAAGTGGATTATGTACCCTCCTCCGCTGTAGTTAATGATAGCTTCATGCTAATTTTAGGTTATCTTATTGTGCCAGTGGGGGAAAAGGCAATCTAGTCTGAACAGAGCATGATAAAGGTAGATGCTGGGTCCGAGGCAAAGTGAGTTCTATGTAGCATAATTGGCAACAAGGGACACAATAATTTGTAATAACTTGCATAATGCATGTGTCATAACATGGACACATTACTACAATTCTTTTGGGTTTTTTTGTAAAGCCACAGCAGTTAATAGGTCTATTTTTATATTTTCTTCCGATTTTCTTTCTTCAACACCTCTCAAGTTAAAGATTCTGCTCCGCACCTGAGATTGTGTCTGTGACTACGTTTCAGGTGGCCCATTTCAAAGAATACATCCCCCAGGCTTTCGCCGGCGGCCACAGCATGATACTGGACGCCGAAGTCCTCCTCATCGACACGAAAACCAGCAAACCGCTGCCCTTCGGGACCTTGGGGGTACACAAGGTGAGGAATGCCCCAGGCAAAGGGCACATCAGTGTTACGTTTGTAGACACAATTAACTTGTCGTTTTTGTCAGCTAAAGTAACCAAACAAAAATAGAAGAAGACAATGGAAATTCAGTCTGCTAAAGCAAGTTTTTCCCTTTAAAGATGTAAAAATCTAGGATAGTATCTGAGCCTTGTTTTCCTTTCAGAAAGCAGCCTTCCAAGATGCCAAGGTGTGTCTCTTTGTCTTCGACTGCATCTACTTCAACGGCATCAGTCTCATGGAGAGGTGACTTCTTGTGTTTTCATCTCTGTCGTCCTCTAGACCCCCTTTTCATCCACAAAGATTTGCCCTTGACGCGAGTGGTTCAAACATCCTCCGACTGAAGTCCTAGAACATAGAACACTCAGAAAACCAGACCAGCTGTTTGACACACATCCACTCACACTCATTCAGACGGGAGCTTTTGATCCAAGGAACTTGACACGACTATACTTCTTCTGTTGTCTCCAGGCCTCTGTATGAACGCAGGAAGTTTCTGCATGAAAACATGGTCGAAGTCCCCAACAGGATCCTCTTCTCGGAAATGAAGCACGTCACTGTAAGTAAAACACTTGATGAGGGTTTCCGCTGCAACAACCTGCCGCACCAAGATTTTTCAAATACAAATAATATTTTTACTGTGATGCATTGTCACTAGATTTACTACTAATTTACTGATCATTCCAGGTGATTTGGGTTGTAATGGAATGCACTTCATAATAAAACACCCTAATATAGAATAAAAACAGTATGATTTGGCCCAGTTTCACGTTCTTCATCAACATCCAGTTGTGGTGATATTGTGTGTATGTGTGTGTTTGTGTCAGAGGGCCGGTGACCTGGCCAATATGATCACTCGGGTCATTAGGGAGGGACTTGAAGGCCTGGTGCTGAAAGACCTCAAGGTGAGGCTCCTTTTGATTCTCCACATTAGATAGTGGCTCCAGCCTGGATCAGACAAAGGGGAACTGACTGGTGTCATGACTATAATGGCCATGGTGCATCTTGATCCTCTTAATAAAATATATGTAGCTGTAGTGTACTAAGATGATAGAACTGTGTCTATTTGTCCGAAGGGCTCCTATGAACCAGGGAAGCGCCACTGGTTGAAGGTGAAGAAGGACTACCTGAATGAAGGGGCCATGGCCGATACAGCTGACCTGGTGGTGCTGGGGGCCTTCTACGGCAAAGGATCCAACGGTCTGTTAAGTCTTAAAGATCCAGTGCAGGCAGTTTTATTTCAGTTAGGGAAGTTTACTAAGGATTTCTGTTGAGAGGAGTGTCATTTTTTCAGTTGTCGATGGCTTTTATCTAAGTTGTTATAACCACTTTAGTAGGGCCTTGGCCCTGCCACCATGTTTAGCACCACCTAACCATTATAACCACCATTATATTACTAATAATTTCATGTGTTTCTTGATGCCAGTTGCAGATAAAGCCCTTTATATAATTATGCCATGCATTACAATATTTTTTATTTTTGGGAAACAAATATCCAGTGCTAGCACTTCAGCATCCATGGACAATCCATGTTTGAGGTGATTTTGGTTAGTTCAGCAAGCAGCCAGCTGGCTGATGTCTGCCAGACTACGACCACACTATACATACTGTCAACCAATCAAATCTGGGTATATTTGTTGGTTTTCAACAGAATCAAAAAGACAGCCAGAGGATTAGTCAAATTTCCACACTGACAGTTTTTATTAAATTATGTTAGAATTGTTTTATTTTGGATAACTTTATATTAACATGTGTTGTTGTTGAATTAATTTAATACACAGGAGTTTGTTATAATCCTTATAAAGAAAGTAATAAAATGCATAGAATAATTAAAACATGAATAAAACCAAACCCAGATTTGTTCAAGAAAACAAAAGTTTAGGGGTTAAAAGCTCTGCAGTTCAGCTAAGTGTCCAATTGTGCTGTAAAAGTAATCTATAAAAAGGTGCATGCCATGTACTTCCCTCTCGACTGAATACTATCTAAAGTCATATCCTAAAAGTAAAAGCAAAAATATATGCATGTTCTGTAGTGTGCAGGGATGTGATGAGATGGTAGGTACAACCACCTCAGATGATGATTATATTAATACTACTACTATAATGTGTAGTACAGGAGAGGATGACAGGACAAAGCAGACAACATTAAAGAAGGAAGCCAATGAAGAGGGTGGGCAATGAGTATGAATCATAAGGGCAGCATAGTAAATGTGAAAACAGCAGTACAAACAGCAAAAACATAGCTAATGAAGACAGACAAGCCAATAAGAAACAACAAAAAGGAGGAAAGTACTCGTCATAATGGAGGACGAAAGTTTCGAAGCAACCTTTACTAGAGACAGTTTTGTGAAACTATCTAAGATAGGCATAGAACAAAAGTTTTTAAAAATTGCCACTAGCAAAGACCTTTACAAGTTCTTCATACAAGTTCCTCAAATCGTCCAGGGCAGGGTTATTTCTCAGTATTTCACAGCCAAGGAGCACTGCAGCAGAGGGCTCTGCTATTTTGACTTGATGCTGCACTGGACCTGCTGGAGGGAAAAGGGTTCTGCTTGACCTTTATATCTGTTGCTGTATATTATAGCAGGATTTTACCCCCCCCCCCACACACACACAATTCTCTTACAAAGTAGATTACTTTCACAGCCCATGCAGCGACTCTTCAGTAGGTCTTTACTGTCTCCAAGGAGAAAATGTTCCCTGTGTCTTTTTTTTTCATTTTATTTTTTTACAAAAGTAATCAGACAACTGAACGTCTGCCCTGCGATGGTTGAATTTCCTAATGCCGTGTGTGTTCTCCCACCCACCAGGTGGCATCATGTCCAGTTTTCTAATGGGCTGTTATGACCCTCACTCAAAGAAGTGGTGCACAGTCACCAAGTGCTCTGGAGGCTACGATGATGCCACCTTGGCCAGGCTCCAGGACGAGCTGGACGTGATCAAAATCAGCAAGGTTAGAGAAGATCCATTTAGAGGCCCGTCTGGCATGTGAGCTGACGCAGTAAAATTGAACATTAATCTTTTGCGTGTGTGTGTCTGTAGGAGCCAAGCAAAATCCCCAGCTGGTTGAAAATCATCAAGAACTATTATCCAGATTTCATTATCCGTGATCCCGAGGTGAGATTTCCCTATTCAGCACATTTGTATTTCCCAACGGAGCTGTTCTTGTACAGGCGCGTTGTATATATCCAGGTTCCATGGGCTTTTGGAGGAAATTATATTTAAAAGGTATCTCTTGTAGGTATCTTGTGCAGGAGTTTCTCAAAATAAATCATTCTTAACGTATTGTGATAGTAACCACCAGTGTTAAATTAAAGAGCTGCAGTAAGCTGCTTTCTATCAACGTATTTCAAAGATTAAAAAGAGGGCTTGATTGAAAAGAGGACTTCATAATGAAATCCATGTGCAGAAAGAGCTTTTTACCACCCAAGCTGAAGTTGGGTCGGGCAGGACATTTTTTTCACTGTAAGGAAAAGTGAAGTCACGTATTTACCTTCCTCAACCTGATCTGATTTACCGTCAAACTTCCAACTTTATTTACCCCAACAAAAGAGTGCACCAGAGACAGGGCATCATTAGTGACAGGCATCCTTTATTTTGGTCCACTATTCGAGACCCGTTCTTTACTTGAAGTTTTGCGGTGCATTTCAACTGCTGTTGTGTTTGTCTCCGTGCGGTAGAAAGCGCCAGTCTGGGAGATCACGGGTGCAGAGTTTTCCAAATCGGAGATGCACACAGCTGACGGCATCTCCATCCGCTTTCCCCGCATGACACGCATCCGCGATGACAAGGACTGGAAGACCGCCACCAACCTGCAGCAGCTCAAAGTAAGACCGCTCCTTATCGATTCACAGTATTACCAGGCTTAACACGTGAACACATACAGACTGGGTACAGCCCCACAGTGGCGATGATGAATAGTTTTCTGAACATGAGAAGTGGCTCATGGGAAAGTTTGCAGCTAAAATGTGGCGGTATAGAACTTTTCACTTCCTTTTTAATTAATCAGATACTGCTCATTCAAGACTGCCTGAACTGACTGGCCTGAATTTCCCTCCTCGTGTCTGAAGCCACCGTGGGGGGAAAAAATGATTCTTGATTTGGAGAAAAATGACTAGAAGAAATTGGGGCACAAAATCACTTTTCTCCATTAGTCTTTAACACAGATTAATATGCTGTTCAATCCTTCTAGGTTACACAAAGTATGGTGATATAATCTGTTTGACTTCAATTATTTTTAATCATTGCCTCTTTGTTTTTTTTATTGCCTCTCTTGCTAGTGCAAGTTTGCTTAGCATTAACGACTGCAGTGTGCCTTTCCACTGTTTAAGTCCATCCATATTTCTTTTTAATCAGATGAACTCATGAAGTGAGCTCAGACTGCTGGTCGATGTCTTTTAACACCCAACATATCAAAGGGTGAAGGATTTTTGGGAAATTGAAGTAAAAGGTATATGCCCCGGGATAGTTTGTGACCTGGATTCACCTGGTCAGCACATTTCATTGAGCAGGTGGCACTCATGTTTTGTCCACTCAGTGCGCTGTTGAACAAAGTGTCCCGGGACAGCACAAGCATGATTTAGACACCACCAACGGGGGGACAAAATTTGCAGTCAGAATGTAGCACATCAGTGATCCTGCAAATACTGACAGACGAGCTGAAATATTGGCTGAGGCTATAAAAAATAAAGCCCGCCGTAAATGATTTGAGCCCACCATAGGTATTCAATCTCTCGTGACGGGCAACAGTACATCTCTTGGCTGTAACCCATGTTTTCATTTCATCTTTCTGCTCAGGAGCTTTACCGCATATCAAAGGAGAACTGTGACTTTAAAGTGACAGCCGGACCATCCAAGCCTAATGATGACAAGGGCTCGTCGGGAGGGGACAGTGGAGGAAATTCCCCGGGCTCCTCCTCTCACGAGGTTACACCCAAGAAAACCAGTGAGTAGACAGACAGACTCAGAATGTATCTGTAATCTTGAAGAATTCAGGTGTTACTTTGTCCAAATGTTGGATAGCCAAGACATGGTTCCGATATCTTAACATGCATTCACACCACAGGCAACAATAGCACACCAAAGGCGGTGAAATCCAAACCTCGCACTCCTGTCTCGGAAGGACCCAGTGCAAAGAAGGTACCATCTATACAGCATGTGTTCACCAGTTCAAGCATGAACCTGAGCCGCACAGGCTAACCTCTAAACGCCATGACAATGAATATTCACCTGTGAAAATCCTCCACTGCCTCATATTGTCACTGAGCTCTGCTTCCTTCCAGGTGAAAAAATGTGACGACAGTGTTCGGAGCAACGGACAAAGCACGGCAAAGGCAACCTCTCGCGTGTTGGAGCCAAGGAATGACAAGGTTGGTCAATTGTCATCACCACATGTTTATCAGCAGCAAGCCACCTTTCATTTCTGCCTATACATTAAGTATAAAAGGTGTTTGATCAAATGAATGCCACTGACAAGGGTGTTTACTTTTGTCCTCCAGACGTTGCTGGACATCTTCAGCGGGGTGAAGCTCGTCCTGCCCAGCTCGGTTCAGGACTTCGACAAACTGAGGCGGTACTTTGTGGCCTACGACGGAGACCTCGTAGCAGACTACGATGCCGCCTCGGCCACGCACACGTTGGCTGAGCCCGAAGAAGAAAGCCAGGCCAAAAAAATCACGCCCAGCTGGATCTGGGAGTGCATCCGCAAGAGGCGCGTCGTACCCCCCTGCTGATGGGGACAATCAACCTGCCCGGCAACACAAGAAAACCCTACTTTTTATATGCTGTGTTTACTTGTCCAGCAACCACTGCGTACCATTGTAACTTAATGAGTGTTTCACTCTAAATACCGGACAAACCATATGAATTTGGTTGATTTTTGTGGTTCGGACACAAACACCAGATCATACTATTGAACTATGATGGGGCTCTGGTGAGCTATAGTTCCCATACTTTGGGATCAGAATAGACTGTGTCCATGTGGTCAATCACACTATGTTTTCAGGCATTGTTTTGTACACAAACCAGCAGGGGTCACATACACTAGCTAATTGATTTTGGGGTTTTAGTTTGTGCTGACTTTGGAGATCATGGTGTACAGGAGTTAGACGTAGACGGCCTCTTGATTGCTGATGCTTTTCATTAAATGAGGTCTGTTTGAACAATTGTGTTGTAGAGGTAGAGTTTTTCTCAATTTGGGAAATTTAAGTAATTAAAGTTAAATGTAGTTAATGCAACTAGACATGTCTGCATATCATGAAACCCATTTTATGAGTTATGTTAGTGTCCTAAAAATCACAAAATGTAAAATAGGTAGTCCAATTGAGATATCCGGTTTGGTTTTTTAGCATTATGTATTAATATTTTTACAGCCTGAGTAAAACATTATTTTGAGACTTTTCGTTTTACCCCAGCTCAAGGACTGAGCACAACTAAATTTGTCTGCCAATGGGAATGGCTAAAATGATTACGATACTAGAAAGGTCTCAGTAACACCAGTCTAATGCTATTTATTTCCCAGAAAATGGGGTTGGAGTCACTGCAGCTGCTTGTAGGAAAAGGTAGTATTTACCATTTTTCAGAAATTTCCCCCCATGGATTAATAAAGTACCTACCTAACCTACCCTACTGAAAATGGGTTACCAATGACAGGACCAGTGTCCTCCATAACTATTAAAGACAAAGAATAAGGCCGTACAAAATAAGGAGATTTTGTGCTTTTGTGGAGAGGGTTGTACACGTTCCTGAATTTTCCAAGATCACAGAAGCGTAAACTCTGTTTTAGGTTGGATTTTCCTTCCAAAACGCGACAAATTCCACTTTGATTTAATGTGACCGCTTCCAAAATGTCTCTTCAAATATCTAGATCATGAGGCTCACGGCATAATCCTATGAGATGCAGTCTAGTCTTCACTGCAGCCTCCTGCATCTAAATGGAGCTCATGTTTGAAGGATGATCCAGATTTGCCTTTTTTATCTCTGGAATACCTCAGACTACAAGCCGGACTAATTAAATGTCTAAATGTCTTGAGGCTCCAAGCGATCAAAATCCCCATAAACTCACGCGGCTTCCACTGGGCTTAAGGGTAGAGATGCCTTGTATGCCTTTTCCTTCTTCCCTGTGCTCAAAAAGAAATCTCACCCTGAAATCTTTACCTCCAAGTATCAAGTCAGAAAAGTATTCCAATATCTCAAAAAGGTATATGCCACAAGCCGCAGGATCTAAACGTTTTTTTTTTTAGCAGTTAAACTATATTGTAAGTGAAATTAACAATGTGCCAATTTTCTTTTTTAAATAAAGGTATGACAAAGTGAAAACAAGCTGCCTTTATATAAACAATTTTTTGTTTCAATCCTTAGTTTTTTTGTCAGCTATTTTGGGTACTCTTGTTTTTGGAAGGCATAATAGTAAGAATGATTAATGTGATGCTTACAAATAATTTCAAAAACCTTGTTTATTTGCAAATTTGTTCCAAAAACATAATTTTGTCAGCACTGTACTTGCATAGAGAAAGGCATGTCGGAGGTGGTTTATATAAGAGTTCCAATTGGCACTCAGCAGGAACCTGAGTCATCCAGTTTTCTCTTTCCTGAGGTTTCCTCTTTGGACCTACTCCACCACTGTACATCAAACTCTTCTTTCATATGACAAGGCTAGAAAGAAGAGCAGACGGCAACATTAAGACCTATTTTCAACAAAATCTCTGCTGTAATATAATAAAAGTAGTTTGAAAGCTTTACAAGGCAACTTTGCAGCTCCAAATAGTAACAAGATAATTGTTTGAAACTTTTGAACCTGAATGCCCAAAGATCCTGTAACATGAAGTCAGTGAACTACACACTTAAGTTTAGCAATGTGGCTGAGTGCAGCTTTAAAAAGGAGACAAACTTCACAGGCCACTGTACCCGTCTGGAAGACTTGATCAGCGTTGCAGATCTCAAACTGCAGTGGGCGGAGACGGCCCTCTCAACTCGCTCCAGCAGAACCCTGGTTCGGGGGATATGACTCCACGATAAGCCCAGTCCCGCCTGCACCTCCCCGCCAACGCCTCTGGTCACGTGGTTTGTTACCTGCAAACCCACTCGCCATTAGATTCAGTAGTTTGGCTTTTTCCCCTCGGAACGTTATCAGTGCGTTTCTTCGTTCTGTTTAATGGTTCATTAAATCTCAGTGATGTTAGATAGTCACAATAAAGTCTATAAACCCTTTCAAATTATATATTTTTTACTTTAAATGCATTCCAGGAGAAGGCAAGTTAGCGTTGTGCATGCTTTGGAACATGATTGATCAAATCTTAACATTCCCACAACGTTCCCATTCACGGTTTCCATTTTTAATCTATTGTCAGAAATGAGTAGCCTTCTGTTTCTACCTTGATTTTGTTTGTATCCAAAAGAAAGTGAAAAAAAAAAGTCTGATTTCATTTGAGGTCTCGGGGCAATAAACTGGAAAATGTGAAAGGGTTGTTGATATCCACTGTACACGCTTCCTGCATTTCGAATAGCAGACGTCAGCCTGTCATCCTTACCAGACTGGCAACGTTGAAGTCCTTTGCTATCATCTTCAGAACTCCTGCAACTTGTGTCATCAAGGACATGCCTAGGGGCGTGGGAAGATGGAGAGCTATGATCAGCGTGCAGAATACTTTCAACGTTGCTGTCTAAGCAATTCAACACTAGTATTTCACAATGCAGATAGAATATTCTTGTGCATTGTGAAATACTAGTGTTGAATTGCTTAGACAGCAAC
>CABFOQ010054819.1:23600-34897 GCA_900660455.1 Gephyroberyx darwinii | reverse complement strand
CAGAACTCCTGCAACTTGTGTCATCAAGGACATGCCTAGGGGCGTGGGAAGATGGAGAGCTATGATCAGCGTGCAGAATACTTTCAACGTTGCTGTCTAAGCAATTCAACACTAGTATTTCACAATGCAGATAGAATATTCTTGTGCTAGTCTTCAACTTCATAAGTGAATCACTTTCTTTCACTTTCTATCGAATACGCAAAAAAAAGGGTTCCCACTGTTTCTCCGAAGTAATTTCCCAGGATATGTACTCCATGTCAATATTGACTTAACTCCAAAATCCTAACTAACCGCAACAATGCATGCGGTAGTGCAATTTATGAGGTGATGCTGGGGCTCTTTGCAGACAGCGTGACCCACAGGGACTTTACAGTACAGTGATATGGAGCCATTTATTAACATTATGACCACGGTGGGGAAATAAAAAAAGCTGCACTCCCTGCTGAGGGCTACCTCAGGAAAGCAGATGTGCTACTACACATGCGAGGTGAGCTTCCTGGTCTGGTGCTCCAATTTGGAAACAATCGGTACAATCTTTTATCTTTGTTAAGCCGAACGCACCGTTTTTTGTTGAGTTTGATTTTCTCTAGGTTTTCGTTTTGGACAGAAACCGCATCACTGACTCTTGCTTCGGTTGCAAGTTTGCAATATCTGTGCAAATTACTCCATGTAGACCAGGGGTGTTTATGGTCAGGCAGTCAACACCTTTCAACACAATGCCTGCTTATTTTTGTAGAGGTTTTAATCACAACTACAAGGTATGGCCAGCCTTATCACAGGCTCTCAGGCCAGGTTTCTTTTAGGTCTCACTTCAGACCTCTTTATGTTCAGATAGTTGAGTGACTGTTTAGACTCGCTTTTTTCTTTTGCCGTTTTTAGGAATCAATTGATTTATTCTCAATTATTATATGGTCAATCTTCAATTTTCCCATTCGTTATCGTCACACTTAATATTTCTTCATTACGACGGGAAAAAAAAACCATGCTTCCCAAGTGTTATGACATTTAATTTATTTTATAGATTCAATTGGAATTCACAAGACTTGGGTGGAAACGGAGCCTTGGGGCGTGATGGAGGAGCAGAAAGAAATATTACCTTCATTTTGTTTGCCTCCCAGTATAGGAGATATAACAGCTGACACTGAATCCACTATCACCGCCTTGACTGAGCCGCCACCAACAGATGCCTAATTCAAGATGTGACAAAATTAGATTGAATATTTTATGGTTCTCTAAGTTACAGCATACATATTGGTGCATTTAAAGCCAAAAAAGTCACGGACAAACCTGCTGAAGCCCACTGCATCGAAGGTTGTGCAGACAGCTAAGCAAGGAGAAGATGTCAAACACACGAAAGATATGGATCCTCTGAAGAGCTTCCATCTGTAGGAGGACAAGTCAGTGTCTTGCTTGTTTTACATCGTTTCATATTCCACATCATTTGAACCCTGAATGTCAGCTCACCTGCTCTACCGCATTACTTGACTCGGCTTGTAACATCTGAAGCAAGCGGTTGGCAGACAGTCCTCCTGTTGTATCGATGTATATCACGCTCTGCTTCAGCTGGTAGGATATATTCACCGCAACACCAAAACACACCTGGAACATGTAAGACGAAGACCAGTAGTAGTTAGCAATAGCATGTACAATTTCAAGGCTGTTCAGACTAGCAGTTGGCTTAGATACTGTTGTAAATGGCGTCTTTAGGGTCTCTTGATACAAAGCTGAAATTATTGATGATGTGGTCAGAAGGTGGGGAATGTTCACCTGGGATTTGCCACTTCCGGGGCCTCCCGACAGCTCTGTTATTTCTCCGGTATACAAGCCCGAATCCAGCAGTTTATCTAAGCTGTAGTGGATAGGGCACAATAAGTCCAAGTACTAGAGACAACAAAAACGTTATTTGGGTAAAACATAACACTGATTAGGCATGGTTGGGACTATTACAACCAGTAGTTATTCATCAAAATAGGACAGTTGAAACTCCACAATGTAGATTTAGAAGTAGACTCAGATGTGATACAACTCCGGCAACTCTTCCTTTAAAGTCAATGACCTTCAACTCTTGTAGGTACATTAATCCGCTGAGATTAATCCACTGCCTGCACTTCAATCTTTGTTCAGATGGATATATAGGTGTTGTAGGTAACAACACTCCGCGCATGATACTGGGACACTAGGAGAGAGAGATAATCAACCTTATTTAATTCTCTTCATTCCTTGAGGAATACAGGGCCTGTACTACAGATCTCCAACCTTGTCAGTCTTGTAATGCGTTCTTTGTTTCTGGCCACGAGAGGTAAATCGTCTTCTCTGAGCTCTGCATCCTTGCACCTGCGCCAGGTCAATCACGGGTGACGTCTTCTTCAGCCTCGAGGGATCCACTCTCAACGTGTGTTCACACTGCAAGCAACGTGATCAACAAGTCATTGGAAGTCCACTCGTTTTAGTCCGTTCCCATTCCCTATAGTCTTGAGCGACCAGGGAAACTCGGACAATGTGTGGACCTGCCATGTGGTCAAAAAGCTAGTCGAAAGCTTCGTGAAAGGTTCAGCCACAGCCAACTTTTCGCAGTCATCGGCTATCATCAGCCAATCAGATTTCTGCAAACAATGAATGAACAATAGTTCTACCTGGCATGTGCAAAATGGACAAGAGGTTGATTATAGTCATTCAAAGCTTCTCAATTCACTGCAACTTTTATTTGAAAGACTGCAGAATGATGGCATCCATTGTTGGGGGTCGATGGTAAACTGAAGTAATTTTATTTTTTCTGCTTAGTGGCCATTAATGCTACCAAAGAAGGGCTTTCTAGCTAGCTATGTTATGAAACATAATACCAAAGCAGCGAAAAATACATGATTTGCCTATTCAGAACCTTTTGGCTGCAGACCGCTACATAGATGCAATTGGAGCCTCTCGCACCGCCAACAATCGGTGAGAACAGAACAACCCATCAACCAAGTTGCTTGTGGTGTGAACGCACAGTAAAACTTGTTTAGCAATGTCCTCAGGGTCTCTTCAAATAAGGTCAATCATTCTACTTTACAGGAGTTGGATAGTGATAAGGACTGTTTGATTGGTTATGTTCCACGATTCTACATTGGAGATTGGTGCAGGATTTTTTCAGAGGCAAGAAAAATCTTCAGCTGACTAAGACCTGTAGTTTGAATTCCAGGTCGACCTCCAAGTATCTGCACCATAAAATAGTCATCCTGTTACACTGAGAAATGCTGAGTTCGGTGATGCTCCAGTTGGTCTGCATTGGTGTGAGCATTGTTGATGCCTTAATGCCAATTAATGCCTTACTCATTTTTGTTGATTTGTTTCATGTGTCGCTGGATCCTAGTTCACAATGTGGTCTGCTCCTGCGATAATGTATTCATCCGTTGGGAGTGTCCTGTGATTTATCTGTGTTGATGCTCAGGCCAGTCGTCTGTGCAGTTTTCTGGAACCTCTTCATCACAATGTCTGTCCGTGGCGTGATGTATGTGACAGCAATTCAATATCATCTGCATGGTCAAGGTCCTCCAGCTTGAAGGTTAAGCACCACTAGAAACCTCTGTTTGGCTGAAGGTGGTTCTCAGCGCTTTGATTATGGAGAGGAGAGATGTTGGGGGCAGACATACTTGTGTTATTCCTGCCTTCACTGAGAGTTCTGCAGAGAAGGATGTGTTGTTTACGACGCAGCCGATTGTGTTGTTGTAGGCTTTGAATGATGTTAACGATTTCCCCTCGGAGAGCCATGGTGATTCAGTATTTTCCATTGGGTCAAACACCTTTTTTCAAGTCTATAAAGTTGATGTAGAACGGGGATTGCCAGTCCACGGACTGTTAAATTATAACCGCAATGTTGCTGTTTGATCAATACAAGACCCTCCAGCTCTGCAACCCACTTATTTTTTTTGTTAGTCTTCTTTTTATTGCGGTTTTGATTCTTTCTAGGCTTGGACTTGTAAAGACTTGGATAGACAAAGACAGAACATGTATTGCCTTCCAGTTCTGACAGTCTTAAGTCTCTACTTGGTAAGCCTCAGGGCTGGACTAAACTATAAGAAGTAGATGTTAAAACAAGGCAAGGCAATTTCAAACATTGGCAACCCTTAATGGCAGCAAGAACTAACTTGAATTTTGGGGACTGGAATAATCAGAAATAAACTGCACGCTCCTCTGACCTAACTTCCTCTGGTGGGGTGTTGGTGAGTCCAGCCTTCTCTGGACAGGTTTGGATTTCGCTCCTAGGTTTTGATTTGTCACCCCCTGTGTGCCGAGAAGATTTCCTACCAGTGACTATACCTGACACCAGCATAATAATAAAAATAACTTGGGTAAACAGGATTTATCTACAGCATCTCAATAAGGGGCGATGAGACACTCGTCTGTTGCAGCCCCATGTTGAGGGCTGTCGAGTGCTGCCACTTCAGTCACATCTCACAGTGAATTCCAGGGCTGGATTCCAAATTGGCAGACAATGCAAATAATGTTTGCCATATTCAGTGCGGTTCCATTAGGTAGAGGCTGATTTTGATGACTTGATCACACTTTGATCACTCTGAACCTGGCTATCCTACAGTACACGTGGCATTGCAACATCACTGAAAGTGGGTTACAGGAGATACACAAGCTGATGAATGATATAAAGCCCTATTGCTTTTGCTCTTTGCCAAAAGCATCACCATGGCAGCAAGAAATCTGATGAGATTTTGTTGTTTGTTTTGCTATGTGCCCTTTTATTATTTGCCATCAATTATTACATGCCCTTTTGTGTTTTATATTTTTATGTTAAGTGTGTTGTTGTGGTGCTGTGCGAAATGCCATTTAAATTATTTGTTTGGAGTGTTTGACGCCAAGAGACAATTAAAAAGGCTCTCCAGCAACAATAATAATATTAAAAGAAATCAGCTATGACTGAGTCACAAACGACTCTAATGTATCATTTACTAGGCAGCTAAACTTACAGGTAACGTTAAACTCTGCGGTGTAATTAAATAAATAAATGAATGAAAGTGTTATTCATCCTAACCTCCTTTAGATGCCAGCATTTAACCAGTACCTCAAAGACCATAGACTGTATGCACCTATAACCATTCATTTTCCCCATCTCATGCATGGTTCTCACGTTCAAAGACAGTGTAGAGTATTAAAAGGTAATTTTCTTTATTTAGTTAGTTTGACCTGTCCGGCATGGTAGCGCCTACTTGGGCTTATAACGTTTTCGGCTTTAACTATATCTAGAAACAAGTATGTAGTTGACACTGATGGGTATGGAGAAAAGAGCAAAATAATGGCCTGAAGTCTAGGCCTAAAGGTCAATCAATCAATCTATCTATCTATCTATCTATCGATCTATCTATCTTAAACAAAATGAAGATAATCTCCACTGAATAGCATCACTAATGTGTAATTCCATTTTTCAGGTCAAATTTTGTCAAATGCAAGACTTTTAACCGCTCTTTCATACCAATAACAATGAAATTCAAGACCAATTTCAACGCTAATTAGCAGAAAAACGAAAGCTTATTCTTCAAATTTTGGTCTTTGTGCTCTTAATTAGCTCTCAGTTCTTCCTTTGGAAATAAAAATTACAGTTGAATTCATCATCGATTCAAGTGAAGTGATCTATTATTATATTTGTTTGCAGCAAAAAAACTGATGAGTATCTGTTCTATTTTGACCATATTCATCTAACTGATTCTGAGGCCAGCAAAGATCTTCTCTCCCATCTAACCAGCCAGCCAGCAAACGGGTTCTCTCTCAACATTAGCTTTAAAGCTAAGCAGCAAGTATAAACAGATTACAGTCTCTTATAATAACTATCTACATTTCAAACTGCCTCTCTTCTTTACTTACTGTCTGTTTCTCGTGAACAATACATGTTTACCATGATTTTTCCTAGGATTTTAAAGCTTTCTGCATCTTCAAGTAGAGGTGAAGCACTAGCAAAAAGTTCAGCTGGTTAAAACAATGCTTCCAGCTACACAACACATTACAGCATCAACATGTATAATACGTGGTTTGGAGGGGGCATCATTCAATCAATTCACCTTTTCGCCAGTAGAGCGCAGCCATGACACATGCAAACCAAGTTGATGGCATTCCTCACATGCTTGATTCGGTTTAATATCACAACTCCATTCAAAAAAAAAAACAACAACACCTGTGGCCATTAATTACAACTGAAATAGTGAGTTTAACTGTACCATAAATTATGCTACGCTGGTTGATTTCACAGGTTTGTCACGAGCTGTCCGTGGCCCGGCCAACAAATACTTCCCTTATTTATTTATCTGCTAAGCTTTGTACTATGTCAGCCTGCAGAAGAGCCTACAATCCTGTGGTTTCAGTGTAAATCTATAAGCACTAGAGCAGCAAAACATTCACAGGATGTTGTGTCCCAATTTTGTGAGTTAATTAATTAGAGATACAATGCCATACTGGGAGCAGAGACAATTTGCAGACAATAAATTTTGATTTTCGGACTTGTGGAATGGTGTTTTATTTTCCATTGGTCATGTAAGTCAAGCTGGAGGTCAGGGTACTTCGGCTGATATATCAAGGGCCACTTTAGGCTGTGTGTCCTCAAGCCAGATGGAACAAGAAGCAAAGAAGTGCATCTTAGCTGCTAAAACGGTTCCCCAGTGTGAGAATCTTGTGTGCAGGCCACTTCTGTTCCTATTTTAATTACAGTTTTTATTAAAAACAGTTATACTCGAGAGGCATACTAATGAAACACTTTCAATTTCAATGCAAATTTCTATTTAACAGTTCAATTGGATTCAATTTAAAGTGTATTTTAGTCTGATTCAGATAAATCTGGTAACAAAACATCTTTGGTAATTAATAATGATAATAATATTGCTGGACAGTCTGCCCCACAAAGCTGGAGAGCAGTAACTCCATGTGTAATAAAGCTGAGAAAACCAACTTCAGAGTTTATCCCCTTTCCTGATAAAAGTATTGCTGTTACAGAAGTCAATAATGTAATTTAGTAGAATTTACAGGTAGAATTGTTGCTGGTATGAAATCTAAACCCTAGCTCTCTTTTAAAAACACACAAAAGGTTCAATAATCATACAGGGAAGTAGAAGAGGAAGAGACACCAGTTTCAATTCAGCTACCAGACATGCTACGTTTTGAGTGCGGGGCGTGACTCTCACTTTTCCCCAACAGGAAAAACGCCTGTTTTCGGAGAGGTTTGTCCAAAAGAATTCTGGGAAATGTAGGAAAACACTGACTGACGTATCAGTAGACAGGCAGGTTGAGATTACAACACTTCATCACAAAATAACTCCTGGAATGTATTGAACATTACAGATTGGTTATATATAACAGCGAAGAGTTTTAGAGGGCGGGATTTTTTGCCATTCACTATAAACTGAGCAGAAAGTGTCTTGATGACACTGGGAGAACAACTGCTCTTTTAAATGGGAATTCTACAGTCAATTTTTCCCTTTAGCTGTCCTTGCACTGAGCCCTCCTCTAAATCCCTCAGTCTCACGTAGGTAAAGCTGGGCGCTCTGCTGTATGTGCAGAACCACCTTTACCTGGGATTTCCCGTGGAGAGGATAGCTGTGGAGCTCAGTAGTTCTTCATACAGATCGGCGCCCGACACAGGGAAGGCAGTGTGTTGGGCCAGCAGCACTCTGCATATGGCAAACAGGGCCTGAAATGCAAAAAGGCAAAAGACACGAGGACGCTGCATGGATCAACCACATCACATCTACACATCTAGCCCACCCAGTGTTGCCAGATTGGACTCGTTTTCCGCCCAATTTGGCCATTTTGATTGCTTCTGCCTTGAAATCCCGACGCCCTGAGACAGTAGGTAAATCAAGCTCAGAGGGTCCACTCACTCTATGTCTACTCATCTCATTTGAGAAATCTTTTGAAGACTATTTGAGTATTAAAGCTGTGCTGCAAATGTCAGTGAGAGGTAGCTGTTTGAAAATATTTTAACTTCCATACCCAGAAATCGCAAGTATACTGCACACAGGGCGAATCTATGGCGTCTCAATTAGTGTGGATGGGACGCTCTTCTCTGCTGCAGCCCCAATTTGTGATTTAGCCTGGTAAGACAGGGGTATTTTTACATAAAAATCTCGCCTAGTTTATGTTTAATTGAACTCGACCTTTTCGAGGCTACCTTGCCTGTGCACATTACCTCACCCTTGTCATTCTTTTTCAGTTTTATAGCTCCCTAGCCACTGTATTGTGTGCAACAAAACAACGGTTCAAGTCAACAGCAGGTGCCCCAATCGACCAGAGGGACGATGGTTATCAACTCCGCGGATGCCTGCAGGCTGAACAAGGTGCGCAGGAAGTCTAGCTCTGTTACTGGGATGAACCTGGAATTGCTAGAGGCAGTGGTGGAAAAAAAAAAAAAAATAGAACGCTAGAAAAGCTCAGTGGTATCATGGAGAAAACCTCCCGCCCACTACAGGATGAACTGTCCAGAATAAGGAGCACCTACAGCTGCTCATACCACCTCCGTGTGTAAAGAATCATTCCTGGCATTCCATTACCTCCGCCACCCATCAGCCCATATATAAACACAGTGTATCACGGCGCATTGAGGTTTATTACTGACTGTAAAAGTCATCATTGTATTATGCTCTGGTTGACTGGCCTGCCCTGTCCACTCACAGAATGGTGGTACATTTTTATCTAAAAAGGCCACTCTGGGTCATCTTCCCGATTATTATAGAAAAAGTCTGTGGAAATCAGTCTTACGGTGTCAAGAACATTTTTGCTGTCCTTCATGATCTCTGCTCTCTCTGCACGGTTGCCCACTGCAAAATGTTATAAAACTTAAAAGCTGGTCTCTCTCGGTGGGTTTAAACTGATGATGAAGGATCTTGTATTTCTCTTATATGACTTCTGCGACTTCTGTTTGTCAAGACATTGAAACAGAATAACCTGGTTACGTAAATGTTCAATAAATAAAAACATATTTGAGCTTATATGTAGTTGATAAGTCAAGTGAATGTACAGGGAGGGCAAATAGTGTTTTATTATAGTATTTTTGTTATGTTCTCTCTCTGTCTATATAAATCTATCTCATCTAGTCTACTGTCATTCTTAAGTGGGTGAAATTCAGGAAAATGTACAGATAAAAATGGGAAAGCGAGTCTGATCTGTGGCCTTGAACGGAACCTGCCGTATTATCCAGATCACTTGCTTTTCAACCAGATGACCTGGCTTACTATTCTATTTAACTTTAACTGTGAGTGAATTATTTAATTGTAGTGCTTGTACTGTAAATCGTTTACTAATTCAATTAAAAACTCATGCAGCGCGTGTGTGGAAGCATGAGAGCTACATAAATATTACACACATCTATATAGAGACACATGGTGATGAATGCCTAAGCTTCCCATCCCGGTATTATCTAGGTGTTTCTTACCGCTCACGGCTCACCTACTCTTGTTAACACTGCAAATGACTGAGTTCACTTAAAATGTTTAAAAATGGACAGGATGCATCTGGCTGTTTGTTTGAGTTCATGGTTTGCTGTTTAATTTGGTCTCTGTGATCTTTGGTAATGAATTGCCCGAGGCATATGTGTTTCATCTGTGGTTATTTGTTGCAATTAGAAAACCTGCTTGGTTTTCAGTCTAAGTTTCAAGGTTTTTCTGCTATGGGCCGGAAACTGGCAATCGAAACTGGCAACACTAACCTCCAATAACAAATATTGGTTGGAAAAGAAACAATTACGATGCGGGGTTGTTCATATTCATACGTTTTTTTTTGTTTTTAATGTACGTTTTCAGGATCTATCACTTCAGTGAAATACATCATGTATAATTGAATGCAAGCGTTTAAATACCTTGTAGGACACAGAACATTTTTGAGCAACTTCCTCAATGTCAGATGACACCAAGTCCTCCACTGTGAAGAGAGCATGTTTGATTTTGTTAATGTGTTAAGTGAGCTGAAGCATTCTCCCCCCACACCCACACCCACACCCGCCCCTTTCAATACAAACATGTACACATACCTGTTTTGATGTCAGCAGCACGCAGTTCGCGGATCAGTTCTTCATCCAACCCGGGACACATACCGTCTCTCAAGACAACCATGCTTGTGCATAGTTAGCTCGTTAGCATGCACAGGACATAACACGCATCAGTCATGATGTACTGACCAAAATAAGTTCACTACAAATGTAGCTAGATGTTAGCTTCTCAGTTAGGCTAACGTTACTAGCCACAGCGAGTTTTGACTGTTTGTGGGGTCGTGGCCAAAGTTAAGAGTGAACCCTTTTTTACAGACTCCTGTTGGGGCTCACGCCGGTATAAAACAGTAAATCGCTAAAACAACTAAATAACCCGTTTCGACACGTTTTGGTTTTGACTGCTTCAAACTTGGTACTAGATACACAGCCGTTAAACCGCACGCGAGTTCAAAATTGTCCCGCTGCACTTGCCGTAGAAAGCGTACACGCAGTGCGTGTCGGGTAGAATAGTACTCTGCCCATAATGCCAAACAGCTGTAACTGCACAAGCGCTAAAACTGAGAATATGACTTTGTATCGTTGTTGCAGAAGTTAATTGTAATCATTTAGAAGTATTTATGAGTAGGAATTTTGTTGATATATCTAAACCCTGTTAATGTCCTTTGTCCTTTAAAACATATAAAAAGTAGCTAATGTTACTGCTGCTTGTATTCACATCCAGTGTAGTGCTACAAAAGCAGTACAAACTACAGATTATTTAATGAATTCTGTTAAATTTAATTTAATTTAATCTTGAAATGTATTTTGACTCACTGTACCACTGCTATTTTTCAAATGACAAAAATTATGTGGACACTTACTGAATGGAGTGAAAAAATGTCTTAAAAATGACAGCAGGGAGACTTTATATTTAGTTCTACTTTATTGTGTTATTATATGTTAAATCAAATATTAGTGACACCTGTGTGTGTCAATATGATTATCAGTTGGATAATAAAAAAAAAGTCTGACTTATGACTGCAACACTGTTTCTTGTGGATGTTTGTGCATGAGAGCCTCTCTTGACCAGCTGAAGCAGAATTTGTGAAAGGAATTCCTACCATTGAGTGACGAGGCCTTTCATTCAACGGCTGAAAGGCATGCTCTTCTTTGTCTAACAGTAATGAAGCTGTAATAAGGTCTTAACATTCATAAACTCCATGGCATAAATAATGGTCCTCCAGTGTATCATTAGCATTCTCCCGTTGTACGGTTTTTACGGTTCACCTTGTCCCCTCGACAAGAATGAGTTATCTCAAGTGCACCAGTGGCTGTGACATTTCGGAAGCTGGGGGGGGGGGGG
>CABFOQ010054819.1:7317-23580 GCA_900660455.1 Gephyroberyx darwinii | reverse complement strand
GGGGGGGGGGGGGGGTGTTTAGCTTGACACGGACCTCTTGCGGGGCAATATAATGATTATGGACCCACTCACACACCCTCACCAGGTCAAAGTCATTGACTTTAATTCAGCTTGTCCCTTTTCCTATTTGGCCCTAAATTCACAATCTAGTCTACGAAGGTGCTACTCAGGGCAGCAGGGTTGCATAGTGAGTAGGGAGACCATCCTCCAACTTGCAGCACTATGGTTCAAGCCCCTCTGCCGGTGAGCATCCTCCCTGCTGAAGTGTCCTTGAGCAAGACACCGAATCCCTAGCGGCTACAAAGGTGCTGTTCTGTAACTGACCCTGACCTCTGACCACCCTGGAGAAGGGGAAAGGAGGAGACTTTCCCTGTGCGGCTGCATAAAGTTTCACATTCTCCCAGTGTGAGTAATAACAGTCACGGATAAAGAGCTGAGGCTGTGTTAATCACAGCACTACGCCTGCATGTATAAGTAATGGGGTTGTACTTTGTGGGAGTCGTGCTCTGGAAATAAAATGAATACAATGTTGCTACTCTTTGCAGTCCATTGTTGGAGGCCGTGGCCCCTAGTGTGATATTCCTAGGCTATTCCTCGGCCCCTCCACTTCTGCAGACTCTCAGTATGATCCGGTCAGTGCTGCACATATACAGGCAACTGCCAAAATAAAGGAAATGGAAGAAAATGAGGACGCAAAGACATCACAAACCAGGTGGCAACCATGGATGGAAGTGTGCACTCATCGACCGCGATGTCCGTGCGATGGACAACTACAAAAAGCAACTCCGACTCAGTGGATGAAAAATTGAAATGTAAGCCGTGAGCAGGGACGTTTCATCAGGAACAACCCGTTCAGAACAACACAGGGAGGTGCACTGAGGCTGAGCAGAATCCCTTCTTCCATCTAAAAATGCACTTTTGCGAGTGAAGCGGTGCAAATGATTCAGACAGAGGTCTACCGGGCAGGGGAGAAAAAAGGATGTGATCTCTCCCCCTATTCTCAACAGTCAGAAGTCTATTGGCCTAATGGTTATCGACGTAGTGAAGGGTTGTCATGGCTCTGTTATGGCATGGGGATCCATTTTCCTAGTGCGGCCTGAAACCCTTCAGGGTAAACGACAATAAACACAAAGCGATGCTGAGCGCTAAAGGTCATTCTGCGGTGAAGCACCTCTATCCTGATGGGAGTAAAATCTTCCAGGATGACAATGTTGCCATTCATAGGGCAGGAGTGGTCACGGAATGGTTCGCCAAGTACTACGCTTTTGCGTTTTGCAAAGTAATCACCAGTCCCTTAGTCAGGCACAGTATCGAGCGTTTTTATTGACAACCATGCACCATGGTCATCCTGGTCACTAGACCTCGACCTGATCGCTTATGGGGGATTCTGGATTGGTGCCTGGGAAAAAACAACAAATGTTCAACTTCAAGTCTTTTATTGTCATATGTACAGATGATGTAATTTCTTGCAAAGGAATGGAGTCACATCCGTCCAACAGAATCATCAGATCATTAGTGCTGGTTTAATTCTGTCTTAACTCTGTTCAAGTCAATGCTACAAAGCAAGATAACATGTTTTGGACAACTTCAATTTGGCCCAGCCAGCATGTTAGCGAGGCATCTCTGGGTTGGCGTTAAGGTGAACATGCTGATGAGACTCAATGCATTCCAAGTTCTCTTGTGATGAACTGTTGTAATTAAGGTTTTGTTCTATCAGCTTTTCCTCCACCTGCCTCATCTACTTCCATTAGTGATTTCCTACATTTCCCAGAATGCCTTTCCACAACCCCCAGAGAAGAAGGGGTGTCGTGGAAAATTTAACCTTACACATCTATACATGTGCATATATGGACTACAGATGTACTGACTCTCCCTTGAGAATATACTGTTTCATGCTGTGTGAGTAGAATGGTCTCCTCTCTGTAACCTTTGGGCCATAACGTCACATGCCCAGAGGCCCTTGTCACCGTGGCTCCAGAAAGTCTGTTTATCTATGTATGTTCTGAACGAGGACACAACATATGATGCCTTCACGGTCCTTCTATCTCCTTTTGTGTCAAACTGTTCCAATGTAAGCACATTCTGTCGTCCTTCTGACGTCCTTGACTGGTACTTAAAGACTAGTGCAAACCCTCTTTTCTTTGAAGAAATGTATGTTGCCTATGCGCGGTGTACACCTCTTCCTCTCATGAGATCCCTTTTTGTAATAAATATATATTCAACTAAGATGAACCTCAGACTCAAGAACTTTTCTACATCAAGGGGTGTGAACTTACTGTTTTCAATCAAATGCAGGAATATAAATATAGCTAGCTGGCCAACTAGCTTGCGAGCATTGGGAAGGATCTTCAATCAGAAGTTTCTGATTGAACATTTTTTTTCTTTTAGGTCCAACTTATCTATTGTATTCAGATATTATGATATTGGTGTTCGATATACTATATCATCACATGTAGAACAGCTGGGGAAACACCAATGGGTATGTATCACCTTAATGGCGATAGATCAGCTTTAAGGGCCTTGTGGATGTGTGTGGATGTGGGCATTTTTAAACTTGCATTGACTCCATTCGGGTTTTTAATACCTTCCAGTATTTTGTCAACGCTGCGAAGCCTAGCAACTTATTACTTCTGGTAATTCAAGGTATTTTAAGAATATAATATTACACCCGGCAGATGAAAATAAATGGGTGAAAATGAATACAATTGAAAGCATATTTTCTGTGTTCTTTAGAGAGAGAAACAGGTGTGGAGGGAGCAGAATTTATCTCGCTCAATGATTTCATGCTGGTAGGAACATGGCTTATTTCTACCTTTGGAGGTATCCAACAAATTGGTCGCATCGGACTTGTGTCATGTCTTAACTACAAACCTATGTGGTTTGGTCTGTTATATTTGAAGGTGATGGCCACCATTTGCTTTTTCTCTTGTATTTCCTCTTCCAGGTCAGGCCCCCACTGATGACAAAGTAGGACACGGTGGCTGAGAAAGAGACTCGGGGGTTATCAGCCTCTTGCAGGGGTTGCTGCTGATGGACCCTGACAAGATGTTGACTCCCACTGAGGATGTAAACCCTCCCTTTCTCAAGGGAAGTCTGCCAACACTTCCTGTTAACTGGGCCTGTGTGTGGGTGGGTGTGTGCATATGTGTGTGCCTAGACACACTACTGGGTGTCTGTAATGTAATGTGGACGACCCTCAGATGACAATGAAGTTGTTTGCATTACAAGTGAAGCTGTGATGATTTGTGATGTTTGTTTTCTAATAGTTCCGTTCAAGACATCGATGCCGCGTTTACCTCATATCAGAGGGAGGGGAAGAAGGGAACGACATTTCATTGCTATATGTTTAACTCATTGGAAATCATTTTTTATTCATGAACTTAAAATCAACTTTAAAACGAACTGCTGATTTTTCTGAGTAGAATTGATTGTTTTAGTGTAAATACAACTGATAATTTGGATTTTTATTATCTTGCCTGTGGGCATCTGTGGACTCGCTGCCATGTTTTCTGCCTGTGTTCATGCTGCAATGTGGGCGATATCGAAGTCTACAAAAAAACAAGTCTGCAGCTCGTATTTAATGTTAGTCTGACATGAACGCAGCGTGAGCCCAAGTCTGACATCAAAAGGGGTTCAAGTACCCCGGCCTGCTGCGAAGGTGGTAACGGACTAAATACACATTTCCACTGTCTGAGACAGGCATTTGCATTTCATTACACGGAGATCATTGCGTTGCGCAATCTGACACACTTTTGAAGAACCAGCTTTTTCCTAGAACCTTTCCCGGCTGTGCCTTGCAGCAAGGCAAGCTCTGCACAGGGTCGAAATACAGTTCACCCGTTGTGATTGTCTGCCGTCCTGATGAAGGGACAACCAAAACCCACCCATGAGAGAGATCTGAAAAACACACACTTATGTTCAGTTGCAGCTTATGTTCCTGAGTATATCTTTTATTTTCCAATACTCTGCACCGAGGGCCAGCGAGTGGCCAGCCCTGCAGAGACCTAACTTGGCTGCAGCCGCTGTCGATCTCCTCACCTCGTCTTAGAAAGGCCAAGACACCTGGCAGGGCTGCCACCACTCAAGCCTGCTGACGAGATGGTGAGATGCGCCCAAAATACACAAACACACACTAATCACAGAAGGTGTCGGTCTGTGTGACTTTTATTTCCTCAGTGCTGTACAGGAGACCAAACCGATTGTCCACACTCCCACGCAGGCACTCGCCGTCCTCGAGGAACCACACCGAAACGCCCTCGAGCTGAAACGAATTTGCACTGGATCTCAGAAAGTGCTGACACAAGCTGTCAACGTTGCTATTGTTGTGTATATATTAAACTTGCATAATCAAATAAATAATAAGGGAACTGTGTCCTCCCTTGACAACGATTCTTAGAGGACGGGAAAAGATGACAATTCGGCATTCGGGTTAGAGAAGTTGAAAATTGTAGGTGCCACTTTTGCTCATAAAAAGGGAGTGATTTGATTTAATGTACAGCCATGGAAAACCTATGTCTGGGATTCTTTTACTTCTTGTGGTTTATCTCTTTTTACCTTTGGGGGCGTAACAAATTTCATATGTGAAAGTCTGGACACTGCAAATATCAAGAAAAGCCTTACTTGCTTTCCCCCCTAGTTGCTTTTGACTGGCCAGGGTTGAAGGCTTAACAAAAGCACACCTTCAACCTCAATAAAAATTTAAACTGCATTACATATTAAAGGAGCACAAAAATGAATCTGCCCTGCCACCTCTGTAAGCTAGCCAATCATAATGAATACTGGTTTTCTCCTCTTCCAGTATACCAAAATGTTGAATGTAACATGATAGGTCCATGTTACATTAAACTTAACATTGACGTATGTTCAGTTGTTTGCTAATGTTAGCAAACCAGGAAATCAAGGCCTATCCAGGTTAGCAATTGCCAACATTAACTTACCTAAAAATAATGTTAACTAATGTTAGCCTGCTGCTAATGTTAATATGTGGAGCTATGTCTTTGCTAGTTTTGTCATCAAATAATAACCACCAACTAATAACTACAAGAAATTTTTGCAAAGATAATTCAACTGGAAAAGTCAAGTCAAAAGGCAATAGTGTTGACTCTCACCCTTTGCATCTGATATTTGTTTGCCCAATTTCAGCATAAGCCCAAGTACTGGGACAAATGAATATCAAGTGAAGTGCGGTTACTTGGTGCAGAGTTTGAATGGCATTGTTGTCAACCGGCCAAACGAACCAAACTAAAAGAGTAAACACTTCAGTGTTCAGTGTTCAGATATACCACTCTGAACGTGCTTGGTGTGAACATACCCCGGAGAAGTTGGCCTGCGAACCTTCTGCATGCTGCCCCTTCTAGACAGCACTCAACCGCCAAATCCTCTCGACCCTGGCTGTGTCACGTGCATGGGCAAGGGTGTCTGATGCTGAAAGACCCAAAAAAACTCCCAGTGGCCCTGGTTACATCGCTGATTATGTGTCTAGGTGCATCAGAAAACATACAATATGTAGAAGTTTAAGTTAAGTTAAAATAATACGTTAAAATAAAGGTAAAAAGTTAAAATAATAAAAATAAAATAACTTCAATTTGAGTTCCTGATGGTCTGGAGAAAAACACTGTAAAAATATTTGTCAAGGAAAATGGAATGCAAAGTTCAATAAAGTTCTAAATTGCCTGGTTAAGCGTGATTTGCTTTTTAAACTGTTAAATGTGAGTTCGATTTCTGCGGCTAAAACACAATGAAATCCAGGATCAGCTAATGTTTGCGGACCCAATCTCATCCATCAATAATTCATACTCCTACCTCCTACTCCTACCTCTTCTTCTTATGACACAGCTAATGTTGGTGAACCCATTCTCATCCATCAATAATTTATACTCCTACCTCTTCTCTTTATGACACAGTTTGCAAAGCATACTGAATTTGCACGCTGTCCACATGGTAAAATCCGGAGCCCTTCACTTTGAGGAATGGCACTGTGAATTCTCTGCAGCATCCTTTGTGTGTCAAATATAGTGAGTGAATATCAAAAACATTCCCAATCTCCGTTGGTATGAAGAGTAGAAATGACACGTCATTTGTGTATTGC
Organism: Gephyroberyx darwinii; assembly: GCA_900660455.1. Lineage (NCBI taxonomy): Eukaryota > Metazoa > Chordata > Actinopteri > Trachichthyiformes > Trachichthyidae > Gephyroberyx > Gephyroberyx darwinii. The sequence continues at coordinate 17,492 of CABFOQ010054819.1, read as the reverse complement.
ATTTTCTTTAGTACTTTACATATAACGGGGGAAATACAAGTTTTTGTTTTCAAGAGAATACAGGAAATTTAACAGTGCTCTGTACATGAACATATTATAGTCAGTGTGGTGGTTGCGTGGCACAGCCAACTGAGCTGTAGACGTTGCAGTTTTCCATTGGGGTGGGTGGTGGGGTGGGGCATGGGTACATTTTAAGGTGTTCAATTACATGTTGTAAGAAGACCAAGTCTCTAGTAGCAGCTTGAAGAAAATACAGAATGTCCAGTATGCTCACTATCACCAAGTGGCATTACAAAAAATGCCTATACATATATACACTGGGGGAAGATGAGGTATAAAAATGATCCGAAAAATAAAATCTTTTAGAGACGTACCACAGTAACGGACATATTGATGAACGCGCAAATCAACTGGGAAAATTGGACTGGGAGAAAACACTGAAAAGCTGCTATTAGAAAGTTAACCCAGTATTAAGCAGTGTCACCAGTTTGGGCCGACCACGTTAATCCGATACACAAAATACCCAGGTTCAGTTGAGAATCCTACATTCATCCTGAGATACCATCATCTGAAATGCAAGTGAAAAACTTGGGGTCGAAAATGAAAAGGCTTGCGGCTGACTGAGACGGCTCTCAATTAATTTGGCGGTAATCCTGTGGTTGAAGGGCTTGGACTGTGAAAAATCAGGCCTCCTTTTACCTGGAGATGTTAACACAGATTGATTGAATATTATCAAACACTAGAATTAGGTCATTATTCATTGAAACCACATGGAACATATAGAAGGCATGCAGTAAATCAAAACCTTAAAGCCCCAATCCAGGATTTTTGAAGATATAAATTATGGGTCTATATACATAGTAATTGAAAAGGTATGACTTGCTGATTTGAAATAATCTTGGCAATGCTCAGATACCACCAAGGCAGAAAATCCAAGCTCCAATATTTACAATGTAAGCAAACCATTTCCATCTTCAGATTGTATTTAAAACTCCTGTTTAGCTATCGCATATTGTGAGCCATTATGTAAAGAGCCCAAATTTCCCAATGAAATAAAACATGTCTTCAATCCGATGCATTAATTTTATACAAAGCTGGTATTTGTCCGACAGCGGTGCCACAAGGTGAGCAATAAACCAATTCTGGATTGGGTCTTTAATAAGGCCGTAGGGGCTAAATACCAGGTAGGGCAGCAACAAAATGTCACAATATTATGCCTGATGGTTTTGAGAGTAGACCTAATGCTCATATTCACCATAGAGAAAGCAGTGACATTAATTTTCTCATAGGATCATCAACATCAATCAGTTAACATAAAAAGAAAAAATCCAAGCCCTTAGATGTAGCACAGGAATAAGGGGAAGTTATACTGAAACTAATTTTCATCTTGTGGTCGCTTCATTAGTCTTGAAAGGAACTTGTTTTATCATAAGATCAGAGTTAAAATAACATCAACCTTCAAAAGTCTTCTCTGGCTTATCTACTCCAGCACTTAAAGGCATACCGACACAGGGGAATTGCAATCAAAACACTATTAGACATGTGATCGTACTCTCATATATTGTGCGTTTACCCACCTTGCAAAGTTGGGCTGAAATCATGAACATTTTTATCCTTTCATCTTAACTCGCTTTTGTTTTAGTGGAGTTTAAAACCCATGTTTGTAGACCTTTAAAAGCTTGACATGCGACAATCAACTCTTCTGCAAAGCCCCACCTGCAAATGACATCCATCCAAGTGTCTGCAATCGTTCTGATTTGCGCAGGTGAGGAAACCGATACCCCTGCTTTCAAAGTTAAGACTTGATCAAACCCAGTCAGCGTCCTGAGATACTTAAAACTTTTGCATGCCACCGTGCCCATGGCATCCACACAGTTTGTGTGTTAGTAGCAATACCGCAGATTTCTCTAACAGTAAGAGCTACTAGTCTCTGGCCCTGTCGATGGTATAGTCTCCGACAAAGCGTATTTGTGACCTCTATATTCAGGTTCACTGGAATAGGTTAAAGAAAATCAGGACTACATACGTAACACACAGTGTATGATGAACAGCGTGACAACATAGGATAACAATGATTTAAGCGAGGGGCAAAATCATTTATTCACAAATGCTTTTTCGGATGGGATGATAGTTCCTGCAGAATTTAGGAGGATCTTGTGTGCAGTGACACAGTTTTCAAAATACATTACAAATTATGATTTTTGCCAGACTGCAAGAGGCTGCGGGCCAGCTGAACTTGTTGGAGGGAAATAAATCATCGAGAGATGAGATACATTGCAATTGTGGTACACAGCAAATCTCCGTGTTCAACAGTCAAATCCAGCACCATCTTGTTAAAATGCTAACTTTTGAGTCATAACATACCGAGGGGAGGCTTCCGCTCACCACGACACCATCAAAGGTTCAAGATCTCAAGGGCTTACCACTGTTCTGGCTTGGTGTAACTTTGTTGGAAGGAACTTCAGCTGGATACGGTATATATACATATACTAGGGAGGGAAGAATGTATGTGGGGCCTGACATGGCATGCGTGTAATGCATGATAACATATTTTCTTTAGTAATGTGTATGAATGATTACATAATTACAATACAAACGTTTACAAATTTGGAAAAAAAAAGACTGATTGTGCCTCACGATCTCCTTACATGCAAAGAATGTTAGAGATCTTCACAATATACAAGCTCTTTGTCATACTACACGTCTGAGATCAATAGTAGCATTTGACATAGTTGCTCTTACTACACTGCCTCTAACCATAGTGAGAAAACAGGGTGTCTGCGCTGATATAAGTAGTGAACCGTGACCATTTTTATAAGGCATTAGACTTGTTTAGGGCCAGGTGGACTAGTAGTAGGGCACTGCTTTTGACTACCTATGAAATGCAGAAAACTTTAAGGGATTAACTTGAATACAAATCATGAGTGTGCTGCACCGAGAACAACAATGAAGAAGGTTTTTTTCCATTAAAAGAATGTGTTTCCTAGTTTGGCAAAAACAAAATGATTTCGTAACATATCTTTCATGAGAGTCTTTGACAATTAAATGTTCATCAAAGGCCTCTTTGTTCGGAGTAGGTACAGTACTTGGAGTTCTATTAAACCAGCAAAAAGAGAGCCAACACCAGACCCCTTCCATACTCCTGTCCATGTCGGGCTTGCTATCCCAATCCCCAAAAATAAGAGAGCAGCAGCACTTCTCAAATCTGGCCATAGCGCAGTGCTTCCGATTGAAACGCAATTTTCCATAGCCGGTTCCCTTCTCTTCCAATGGGGAAGGAAACTCTACCGAAAGCCATTTTCCTACTGATTGAGATCCTCTGGTCAAGTCTTTGGCTTTCCTTGCTTTAGTTTTTGCCGTTTTGAAAAGTGTGAGCGTTGTATGGGATAACAGCACTGAGCAAACTAAATGAAACGAAACCTAACCAAAACAATAGTTGGCCTTTTTTGTTTGTGAAAAATTATCTTTCACTTAAGTGAAAAACGAGAAAAATAGAAAGGAACGTTTCTTTAGAAAGCCGAGAGTGGTGTTTCACTCTGCACCTCTTATCTCAGGCGATTTCTTTTATTCTGCGCATGTAATCGTGCAGTTCTTCAGGGTCTTGAAAACCCATATCCTGGCAAACCCACTGAATGTCCTCTTCATCTGCTATGGGGATGGAGTTGTAGGGCTGGTCCTCCGTGGGAAGGGTGGTAAAGGTGGTAAACTTGACCCTCTTGCGCTTGGAGGTGGGTGAGTTGCCCTCCTCACCGTTATCCTTCGTGGAGCCCCCAGAGCTACCATCACCCCGCCCGTGTACCTGGCTCTGAACACTGGTCTGGGAACTGCCACTGCTGTGGTGGTCCCCATGGCAGCAAGTCTGTACGCCCTCCAGAGGGTTACTCGGACTTTCCACCTGCTGGGGCGAAAGATCACACTGGGCCCTCAGTGGCTGTCCATTTCCTAGGAACACCCAGTGGTGGGAGTGATCCATGTTGGCCTGGCCTTCAGGAGGGATCCGCTTGTGACGGTATTTAAGGACAAAGACAATGCAGTTGATGAGAAAGACTAGAATGGCCAGGCAGAAGACCCCCAGTAGAGCATACATGCCAATCTCCAGGTCGGTCATGTTACGGGGTGAGTGGACAAAGTCATCGTCCTCCTCTTCCTCACCCTCAGTCGGTCTCTCCTGGTTACTGATGGTGGGGAAGTTGGTGTAATCTATAGGAACACTGGCAGGCTGCTCATTAGATGTATCATAAATTCTTCCGCCAACGTTAGAATCAATCATTGGCCGCCTGGTGACGGGAGCCAGCTCGATCTCACCCTCCGTGTTGGCCTCTTCCTCAGAGTCTTCCTCCGGGCCAAAGCGGACTTTGACGAAAACAGCCGCAGATGCAATGACACTTTTGCGCTTTGTCTTCTGGCAAGCCTCACAGATGGTCATCTCCACGCGCACCACCTCGCCAGATCCCTCTCCTTCTGCCACCACCACAGGCCAGCGCTGCTGAGGCTCCTGGGATACTGATACAAGCTTATCATCTAGTGTGGAGGCATTAAGGTTGTAGTCTTTGGGATCAAAGTAGGTCAGAGGAGCAGCTGTGCTGTCGCTGAAGTACATCCAGATGGATAAACTGGCCTCCTGTCAAGACAATAAGAAACAAAACTTGGAGTGCTAGTTTCTTTAAGGCTGCAATATGCAACTTTTTTGACATCATAATAACAATAAATAAATAGGATGCATTACATAATATCAGTCTGTGTCTGCCTGTGAACCCTCATTGTTCATGCCTAAATCCCCCCATTGTTCTGAATTTGGCTTTTCAGTGATGTTGGGACATTTTGGGGTATATACCATCTGCTGTGGCATGTTGTATGGACATGACCAGTGGTAAGCTGGGTTGTGGCTGTCAAGGTAAGGCTAGTGGCTACAGTAGGGGGAAGTCAAACAAAACAACAGCGCAGTTAAATGAATGAACAAGGTTGTTTTTGTATTGCAGATTGGCTGCGTTCGCCGTTTGCTTCTTTAATGCCTGTGTTGGCTTTATGGATAGTGGTTACCTCAGCCTCAGGCTAGATGCTGTCTAGCCTGACTCATCAAGATGAGTGTCAAGTTTTGGGGTGGGAACTTGACCAACTGAGGGGGAGGAGGGAAGGACTAACAATACACTTCTTGCCTCAATGCGAAAAGTTACTTATTGTACCTTTAATTTTTATTTTATTTTTGCAAATGCATGTTTCATATTTTCTGTAAGTAAACAACACGCTGTGTTAATATCAAAATAAGAAAAACTCTAACTTAGTCAAAAAGCTGTGAGTCTGGCTTGTGTTTGTATCATTCAAAAGAATATTTCACTGGTTCAGATCCCATTCTTTCATGGCGTTGCTTGTGATTTAAATATCTGTGCCCAATTGAGCCTTTGAAGTTCTGGACTTGCTCCAATCCCTAAATCTCCGGAGCGTCTCTGAACATCGGCAATACCCACTGCTCAGTACAAGTCTTGACATGCACACAGACAGTCTTGCCTCTGATGTGCATACCAGCAAACCACTTGAAAGCGAGGAGGAGGAAGGGGTGACGGGGATGACTGTTGTCCTGTAGGCAACAACACAGCGGTGCTCCACAGCACAGCAAGACATGGCACATACAGCACAATGTACTTAATGTACTTAATAATGTGAGCTCTGGTCTATCTCATGACCTGTGTCGCATGTTGTCTTCTCCCTCCCTCTTCTATCCACTGTATACTGTAAAGTTCAAACTGGATGAACAGTAATCTTCCTTGATGTCTGCATGGTGGCTACCTGACAGCATCTAATTCTGAGCAATTTCAGCACCGGTGCCCACGTCATTGTGGCTGTTTTTGACTGCAGCTCACAGCTCGCTAAAACAACAGCTAACAGCCATTAGGGACGCTGTCAAAGAGGGAGAATATTTTCTCTCCTAATAGTTCCTGAGTCTTTCTTTCCAAGGGAAAGATGCTTATCCAAATTCCGTTTGGAAGGCCATTTTCAGACAAAGATAAAACGCTTCAGTCCAGTCTGTGAGAAGACTTGTAGGTTGCAATGGTTTAAATAATACATTAAATATCCCTGTTCATATGAGTCTAGTGTAGTGTGAAATGGCTGACACAGAGCAGGTATGACGCTTACAAAATACTGTTCTAATGTTCGGCAACTGGCACATGTTCAGAAACATAACCTCCTGACCATGGGACAGATCCTTTTGTGAGGGCCTTTTGTTCATATGGGCCACTGAGGTGTCAAAAAACTAATGAGGCCCCTCTTGGTACATTTTATGTGGCTTAGCCCACTGAACCATCAGCACACCCTGCCTTCAAATTAATGTAATCTGTGTATTTCCATAAGTAATGTGTTAGGAATGACATCACGGCCACCTAACCTTTCTCTGATTTGTGCTTTACAGCAACAGGAAATTAATGAGGACGTAAATTCAGCATAAACAGCTCGGCTTATAAAATATGTATATGCTGAATAATATACCACTGGAAATATGCGTCTGAGGGCAGGTTTGCATTAACTTCAATTGTAATTGTAATAATAACGGTCAGTTTCATGAAGCAATACCTTATTTATTTACTCATTTTAGCAGTAACGGTAAGTAAGTCATAGTTACAGTAATAAGTTACAATGACAACAGCTGCCATAAGAGTATTTACCAGAATTGAAAGGCTTGAACTTAGTCAATTGGAAAAGGGAATAATGCAAAGAGACTTTGATTGTCCACCTTTCCCTATACACACTTTATGGGTTTCATTCACTTCTAGAGTAATAGGCGACATTTAGAAAGTTTTCCTGTGAAACAGAATCAAATGGCTTCAAATAGCTCCAGCAGTCCTCTGAGAGCTGTGCCAGCAGAGGGATTGGCTGCCTTTTATGGCCCGGCCTTGGAGAGCACTTAGGACAATACATTACAATAATTAAATTTCAAGGTGGCCAAGAAGCGGAAAGCAAGAAAAATTGAAATTTAATGCTGGCTTCGCTTTCGCTGATGCTTGATGTCGTTGTCGTTGTGTTTTTTTGGCAACGCTCAGGCCAATGAAAGGGCAAAGTAGAAAACAAACACACACACAAACACATGCACGGACACACTTCTCTCTAGGTAAAGCGCAGTTGCCAGTTAATTATTTGTGGGAGATCCTAACTCCCATGTTACCACTGTCAAGACATGGTGGCAGAGATGAGCATGCATTCTTCTTCACCAGATATCTTCTCACTTATGCAATAAATTGCAACTTGGGAGTTGTATTTTGATATGTCAGAAGAGTTTAAACGCTGCAATTACGCTACTTATCACTGCAGCACAGTGACTTGAACTGGCATCCTTGCTGAAGAGATTTGGCTTGAAATTTTTTTAAAAATTTGATTACTCAAAATAATCTGAATCTGTGAGGTTGTTGATATTAAAACAATTGAGAGTGACTTTGCAATTAAACCTGGGGAAAGATGCATCCATTAATTATATACTAGCCAATGTGGCTAGTAGAAGAAGCAGTTACCCACCATTGACATTTTTACATGTATATAGCAGGTGGTGGATGTTAAGTTCAAGAGCTAATCTTTAGTCAAAAATATTGTTTAAAATAATTATAAAATAAAATTCTATATTCAGCTGTAGTAATTCTTCATTCCACATAATACTGTACCTGTTTGGGAGCGGTGAGTGTCTGGAGGCCAGTTGCCTTGGCCACCATGGTGTGGCTGTTGCCGGGGCTTGGCTGGAGTGACAAGGTCAGGCCAGAAATGGCGTGGACACGCAGCTCTGAGATGGAAACCTTGTCGTCTGTGACCGAGAACGCCGACTCTCCCAGTACCGCATCTACAGCCAGCGGAGACTCCACCTGAAAATAAAAGATGAGTTTTTATTATTTCTTGACATGACAGAGGGACATCATTTATGTCGGGAATAGACAGCTGCGTTATTGTTCTTGCTGAAGCTTGTAAATCCCCCAAAAAGCCAATTTTGGATAAAAGTGGCTTGTGTTGCTGTTTGTTTCGGCGTGTGTCTTGAATCCGCAAGTGTCATATGCATCTCTGTCCATCATAGTCAAAAACCAAACAGAAAAAACCCACTCAAGATGACATCCATCAGCAACCAGCCACCAAGGTACAATCCACAGCAGCCACCACATGCTTTCAAAGGGATGGTTAGCAAAAACACTCGCACCCATCAAAGTGCCACCAGATGCAACACCGAAACCATTTGAAGACAACCACCACTTTGGGTAATCCATAGCTTTTTGACAAGCCTTTGCACCCGGTACTTTGAGGACTTTTAAAAGATCATCATTTCACCTTGCAATTCTATCCAGAGGTCATGAGGGACTTAAAGCCAAGAGCCATTCAGTGAAGCACCAGGCTCGTTCTTAAGAGTCAGAGGGGGGAATCTTGAACATTTTGAGAGTCTTGCTAGCGTGAAATAAAGCGTGCTATGTAGGAGCAGTAGAGTGTTTGGCTCCCCCAATCATCCTTACAGAAGGAGCCTTCAAACAAAGAATTAAATGGGTCTGTTATAAATGAGTCCTGCTATGACACAACAGCATTTACAGGCTGCAAGTTTGAGTGTTTTATACTTTCAAGCGATATGACATTCACAGTTTGATGATTTGGATTCATGTCTGAAAGTATATTGGCTGATCAAACCCGTACGGTTCTCCACCTGAAAGCTTCCATATCTCTGTATCTGATGGTTGTAGATGGACATCACCTCACCCTGCTGTGACAGTCACATAGAGGCACAAAATCATACACTGTATTGTTAGTGCTGCTTCTTCACCTGCATGCTTTTTACATCGTTAGTTGTGCAAGTTGTTTTTATCCTTTGGCTCAGATCAAGGCTTTATCATGTAATTTAGTGCAATGCTATTTGTCAGCTTTTGCCAAGGTGCACCTGTAGGTGTCTGGTTTTATTAATTCGGTCTCAAAACAGCATTGTGCTCAAAATTGTAACCCCCACCGCCACTACCACCAACACACACACACACATACACACAATCTACTCATAGAGAGTGCATCAGCCTGCCAATCTCTTTTTATTACAGCCTTCGAAGCCTGTCCTCTCTCTCTTCTCCTTTTGCTCTGTCTTGCTTTTGGTAAGTAAGGTCTCGATGGCAGAGCGATGGAAATGGTGTGCCATTTTCATTACTCTTTTCTTTATGAAACAAGCCGGATGGAGGACTAGAAACGTACTTAATATATCAGACGATGGCATGGTAACAGAAGTGGGAAGTCAGATACCGTCCACGGTTGCTGCAGTAATTATTTTTACATGGTGAAATCTATTGTTCCCTCAGAGAATGCAGTTACTGAACTGCTGAGAAGGCCAATTCAAGCCAGCAGTGGTGGCTGCCCCTTATGCCTATGAATAGCCTATGAATATTATTACAATGCAGTCTCTAAACTGATGATCATCATAGGATGCTTTTTGAACACGCCTGCATTTATTTTCAATAGTCTGTTTGTGGCAGGCGTGTGTCTCTGCCAAACTATGCGCCTCACATTTTGGATGCAATGTGTTTTTTGGGTGCAGCCCAAGTTGCACATACCTGAACTTTAGACACAATGCCCATTATATCAAGGAGAAAATAGCCTTAAACACGGGCTTTATTTAGGTGGAGCTCTTGGACGAAATGATCCAACTCTCACAACTCTGTTCTCCCTAGGAGGACATCATGTACCCACATTCTATGGAAGCCCATGAGGGACTTATTTCAAATGATAATGCAAACTTGAAGATGAAAATGCAATTCCACAATAGCATGTGTTATTTGGGTCAAAATTCAAATGAAAATGCAATAATCCAATTTGCATTTTCATGTTCACATACCCTATGGGCGTTCTAGGACCATATTAAAATGAAATGGAAAGGCTGTTGGACATTTCATTTTCAAAGACTTAACCTGCTCTACAAGGGACAATATCCAAATGCAATACGTGAAACAACGCCCCCAGTCTATTGCATTTACATTTTCATATCATCACGCTCTTTTGGGGACAACATGAAAATGAAAATGCAATTTTCTAACAATTGGGAAATTAAAATGGAAAGGCTGTTGGACATTTCATTTTCAAAGACTTAACCTGCTCTACTATGCTGCACTGTGGACGATATTCAAATGCGCGAAACCCCGCCCCCAGGCCATTGCATTTGCATTTTCATCACGCACTTTTAGGGA
>CABFOQ010054817.1:0-32170 GCA_900660455.1 Gephyroberyx darwinii | reverse complement strand
GGGGGTACTGTCACACCTGCCTAGCCTGCATCATCCTCTACCCCTGTTCCCTAGTGTTTCTGTCTCTGTCCCTCTGTTGCAGGTTTGTGGGAGTGTCACGGTTTCCCGCCAGGCTGCTGCCGCACACCTGTCTTGCATCATCATCACACCATCATCCCCTACTTAAGCCCTGCTCACTGGTTGTTTGTTGCTAGTTTAGTTTCCCTCATCCATGGCCGCTACCCCTGCTCTAGTTCTATTCATAGTTCTATCAGTCTGTAGTTTCCCGTTCCTGCCTGTACCTTGTGTTGCCTTGCTGTTTCAGTAAAGCCTTTTTCCCTGCTCCTGTCTCCAGTTTCGTGTCTGCTCCTGGGTCTACTGGTTCAGCCTTGACAGGTTGTAGCGAGCATTGCTACAGCTATAATATATTATTATTAGTAGTAGTAGTAATTTATTGTAACTGTAACTCTTCAACCCAGGCAAATCACAGTACGGAGAATACAACAGATGTCTCATATTAAAGGTGAGAGGGTGAAACAACAGAACCTCTTCCTGATCTGGGGTGATGGTGTGGTGGGGCTCCAGGATGTGTCTCCCTGAGGGGAACAGGGGAGAGGGATTGCTTGCATTTGGTCCGTTTGTCCAGTGATCGTCGTCCAGTCCAGTTTACAGTTATTCCGCCGGGGTGTTTCCTTCCTCGAAAAACCAGGGCACAGAAATAGATCAGCTATCTCAGTTTAAGGGCATAATCTTCACAGACAACGTTCAGTTTACACCAAACCAGAGTCTCAGGGCTCCCTCCCTTTCCCTATGATTCTGTGGTTTTTAAAGGGCTTGCTGGCAGGTAGCTGGTTGATTGGGAATGAGGGACAGATGTGTGCAGGATCTGAGTAACCCGGTTAGCAAATGGATGTTAGCAGTTACCTCGGTTGTGGTGCAGGCCTGATTCACCAAAACATTCATATCCAGATTGTAAAGAAGATGGCAGAATTTTGCTGCTCCACGATCCCTTCTCAGTCAGATTTATCAGATGCCTCATAGGAAAGGTAACCTGGTGTAAATTTAGGTTATATTGTTAAGTTCAGAAAGGAAGGAGTGACAGACTCCTACCCCAGTGGACAGATTACAGGGTCAGTGTCCTCTCAACACAATAGGGATGACATTTCCAAAAGTGTTCGGTGGCATTTCAGAAACATGAATATTTCATACACTGTGCTCAGGCTAGGGTTTTTTCATGTAAATGTTCATGTAAATGTACTCTATTTGCAGTGACCCCAAATGGGATTTGTTCTCCTTCATTGTCATCGTCTTCATCCTCTTATTGTCATACTTATTCTTCAGGAGAATGTCCCCACCACTTCCTCAAGAAATCCTACTACAAATCATTTAGCTGCCTGATCTCCTACTTCTTCATCTGAGGAATGTCTCACTTCCCAACATTCACCATCAGGGGCTGTCCAGTAGCTGTACAGGTAGAGTGTGAGCACTGTTGGTCCAGAACCAGCTGAAGAGAGGCTGAAGAGTACATTACACCACAGGAGAATCATGCAGTTACTCATATAGATAAAGTAATGCCCTTGTCAAATACACACATGAAATAGTGTACATGAGAAGAAACGGATAATTTGCCAGGCTGTATTCTAACCATGCTAATAAATCCAACAGATATGTCAAAGCCATGGCCAGGGACCCATGCTGCCCAGCCAAATGAACAAAACACCAGTTGTGAACATTATGACTCCAAAGTAAAGCATCAGGATGTTGTGGTGCAACCTTGGGGCCAAATGTATATATCATACGTACGCACAAAAAGTGTACTTATGGCACTTTCCACGCAGGTTTCCGAATGTATAAAAAACCACGGGCGGTGAGAATGTGCGTACCGGTACGCATCCTTCACACCATGCGTACCATACACAGTCTTTTGAGTCAGATTAGTGTGATGTTGCGAATAAAAGTGTGAATTTGGGTGCCATTTTATTTAGAGCTTTTTTCTTTCACTACATTGTGTTAGGATGTAATCTATAGGTTAAAAAACCTTCACTATGATTACATAGTGATGCAGTTAACAACCTTTTTTTGACAAGGCTTAATTTTGTTATCTTGAGTAAATGTTTGTCACTATGCATTATAATAATTATAAATATAGCCGCAAGCGTCGATTCGTGGGTTCAAACCCTTTTGTTACTGCAAACTGCATGCAGAGTGATAGAAGAAGATAAACTCCACAAACAAATATATGCAGTAAACTGTATGTTTAAGTCAGGCCGCTAGGACAGAGGCTTCCATTCTCAAACAACAAAGTTCAGTTTAAACATAAAAGACCCAGAAAAATACTATACTGTAAGCCCATATGGAAAAGATTTGTGGCACCCCCTATTGGCCATTTTTAAGATAATTTTACAAACTTAGTTCAGCATAAATATCTACCAAGTTTTGTGATGATTTGACAAACTCATTGATTTATGGCACAATTTGCGCCAGGCCCACACCCTTGATCAACAACGTCGTCACCCCCTATTGGTCAATTTCAAAAACATTTTTCATTGATTTAAGACCAAATTTGTGCCAGGCCCATGCACATGATTGGAACTGGTGGTGCCCCCTATTGAGTGATTTCAAAATAGTTTTACATACGTGGTTCAACATTGTTATGAAACATATTCTACAAGTTTTGTAATGATTGGACAAACAATTTCTGATTTATAGTCTGATTTATGATATGCCACACACATTTCTTTCATTTATAGCGGCCTCTAGTAGTAGATTTGAATGAAACTTTCAGGACATGTTTCAGGTACTTATGTGGGTATATCCCGCAAGTTTTGTGATGATTGTCCCAACGGTTGTGGACTTTGGTCTATTTATGTGCTGAGCCACGACCTTTTGAAGTTCATTGGTCAATGTCTTGAAAACTAAATAAGATATCAACAAGCTTTAAACAACTTTAGATAAACTTGGTCCAATAATGATCCACAGAAAATTTGGTAGCAATCGGACAAAAGGTTTATGAGGAGATTAGTTATTTATTAGGACTTTAGTGGTTCTTGAGGCTTTTTTGTAGAGCACCTTGAGCTGGACTTGTGTGTCAAATTTCAAGTCAATTGGAGTCACGGTGTGAGGGGCGTGGCCTTTCCAAAATTGTGTTTTTGCACCTTAATTACAGTGCCACCATTTGGCCGATTTGGCTCATGTTTATTGGAAAGCATTTGCACATCATTTCCAGTTATTGGCCCAAGTTTCATGGTTTTACCTCTTTCCAGCTCACAGCAATTTGCGACGCAGCAAAAAACGACAAATAATCCATAAAACGCGGAAAACAATAGGGTTCTACCCCTTCGGGGTTTGAACCCTAATAAACAAATAAATACATGATCTTTATATAAATAAAGATTATTATTCTGTATTATTGGGGAGTAAGAATAACCTACACTATATAAAGGCTGTAGCCATGCGTAATGGCTGTGCCAAATGATACAGTGGCTGCTTTGGCATTGCTGGATGATATTGCTATTGCGCAATTTAGGCAAGAACGAGTCTTCAGAGACCGTACTGGTTTTCTGGCTCATGATGATGACTGGCTAATGCGCCTTTTTCAATTTCCAAGAGCTGTTCTCTTGAATTGTGTGCTTAACTGGGCCCTGTGTTGGAACGGCACTCTCAGAGAAAACCTGCCATCCCCATCCATCTATAGGTACTGACAACAATCAGGGTTTTTAGCGACGGGGACGTTTCAACGGGAGCTTGCGGACAGATCAGGGATATCCCAGTCTGCCCTGAGCTGGGTCATGCCCATGGTGTTTGAATAATAGATACATCAGGTTTCCTTACACTGCAGCTGAACAGGCCAACATCAAAATGCAATTTGATGTCCGGTTTCCCAAATGTAATCGGAGCTATCGATTGCACACACGTTGCAATAAGGGCACCTTGGGTGCTATAATGTGGTGCACAGCCGTGCACGCTTTGTGGTAGAGCGTTGCATTGGGCTTTTAAAAGGGAGATGGTGTAACGGTTCTGGGCAGTACAGAGACTCAGGCGCAGAAAAAGACTCAGGACACAAGGTAGAGTTGAAAAGCAAGGCAAAGTCTTTTCTGGGGCAGCCAGGCAGAAAAACACAGGCAAGTCTCAAAAACACAAACGTACACCCCAGAAAACCAAACTCAGGGTAATCGTCCAAAAATACCAACAGTGTAAGTCCAGACAGGGGGCAGGCAGAATCCAAATCCAGGGAGACAGGCAAGGTCAAAACTGGGGAGACAAAGCACGGGGAAATAACGCTGGAAAACAATGCACTCATAGAGAGGAACAAAGACAATCTGGCAAGGGAACAAAGAGAACAGGTGGCACAATCAGGGGCATCAAGGTAATAGGGAGCAGGTGTGGACAAACCAAGGGGAACACAGAGTGGAAGGTCATCTAGTGGAAAAAACAGGAAACACAATGGACAGAGATTAACGAGGTGTGACAGATAGTTGTGCTTGGATGCCACAGGTGGTAGACTACTCTACCAGCCACAAAAAGTTTGCAAGATTATAAGGGCATGTGCTGTGTTGCACAATCTGGTGGTGAGGAATGCAGTCCCCTTCCCACCTGAGCGTTTCAGACCTGATGCCCCCCCAGTTGAACCCGATGCTGAACACCCGCCAGCTGCAGCAGCAGTCCAACTGTGTCTTGATGTGATGCAGCAACTCTAAGCATGTTAAGTCAAGTGAACATTGTGTATTTTTTATTTTACTTATTAGTTTTTTACTAAGCTCTTTTAGTGTACAGTTTATTTCACTTAACGATTCCCTGAGTGTCACTTGCAATTCCCTCAGTTCCATAGCAACATTATCAATAGAATTTAGAATTTCCCGTTGTGACTCTAGGACACGGTCAGTGAGGACACGTGCACGTGTCGGGGCAGGCGATGGCTGTGGCTGTGGTGCACTCGCACCAGATTCTCTCCCCCAACCCTCAACCTGTTCGCTGGAGGCACCAGGGTCTTCATCAGAATCTGTGAATAAAATATTCTACATTGTAACAAAGGAAAAACTAGTCTTTTTTTATTGCAATTACAATAAATTAATAAATTACAATAAAATTCAAACTGGGTGATTTACCAAGTTCCATCTGGGCAGGTGCATCGGTGTCTCCCAACTCATCTGGGACAAAGCCACTAGTGGCAGTTTGGCCCAGGATAGATGCCATGCGCTCATCAAGCGGAGAGAGCGCTGGGAGTTGGAAATATCACTTTGATCCAACATGTAATCACTTATTTCTTACCTTACTACCACTTACCTACACTACACTAAGATAAACCACACCACACTAACCAGTACTAACATACACTAACCTAAACCACACTACACTAACCAGTACTAACCTACCCTAACCTAAATCACACTACACTAACCAGTACTAACTTACACTAACCTAGACCACACCACACTAACCAGTACTTACCTACACTAACCTAAACCACACTACACTAACCAGTACTAACCTACACTAACCTAGACCACACTGGGTGTGTGTGTGCTGGCTTTGGACTTCCTGAAGTCCACAATGAGCTCCTTGGTCTTCTTGGTGTTGAGGGCCAGGTTGTTGTCGGTGCACCATGCCATCAGGTGCTGGACCTCCTCCCTGTAGGCTGATTCATCGTTGTTGATGAGGCCAACCTCCGTTGCGTCGTCTGCAAACTTGATAATGGTGTTGGAACCATGTACAGGTGTGCAGTCGTAGGAGAAGAGGGAGTAGAGGAGAGGACTCAGCAAATAGCCCTGTGGGACGCTGGTGTTCAGGGTGAGGGTTGATGAGGTGTGGCCGTCTAACCTAACATACTGGGGTCTGTTGGTTAAGAAGTCCAGTACCCAGTTGCAGTTGCTAGTAAAGACTTCTATCATATCAGTGAATTAGTAACGTTAACGTTAGTAGGCTAGTGCCACTCTAGTAAACACTTCTATCTCGTAACGTTGAGAATCAACTGAATCACGTTACAAATATAAAGTACAAAGTTGTTTCAACAAGTTTTCATAACAAAAATTACATATGAAGTAAAAATTGATGCAAAGGGAATTGGGGTTACTGAGTTTATATCAGCAAACTCAGGCCAGTTGGACCTTGCCCGTCCACACTAAAACGGGGTCAGCATTGTTTCAGGGGTAACATAAAACGTAAAGCAATGGAGCTGTATATATTGTTCAGTTATTTATTTGTCACAAATTTCTTGGCAATTAAAATATTTGCAGTAGAGCGTTTGTGATATTGCTAGAGGCAGGGAAAGTGTTTGGCTAGAATGGGGATTGGAAATCCTGGGAAGGTTTGGTCTTGGCCAAAATGTCATCTCCTGGGTGAAGCTATTGTACAAATGATGCACAATCAAGCTATTTCCCTCTCTAGAGCAGACAAAGACAAGGATCCCCCCTCTTCCCACGGCAGTTCAAACTGTTTGCTGTTTCGCTGGCATGTTTTTATGGGGATACTCAACACAAAGTATCACTATATGCAGATAATTTTCTCTTGTTACCAATCCTCATTGTGCTTGATATCTCCTGTCCTGTTTGGACTCTGGACCCTGATCATGTACTCACCAAACACATAGAGAAAACACCTTGGTTGATAGATATCCCACAATCCCACCACTGTTCCACTTTCCACAACTGTAAGCCAGCAGGGGGCTTATCACTTCTCCTCTGGCTTCCAGGGTGATCCAGTGTCTCATCAACAGGCCCATATGAGGCAAGATTGGAGCTTCAGAGCATCACTCATGTACATTCGCCACAGTCTGTCCACTGTGGTGCTGGCTTGTTCTCTCCATCTCATCCTTCTCTTAATGTTAAATAGTACAAAATAGTACAAAAACTCCTCTTAACACACATTAAGTCCTTCACACACAGACACACACACACCCTTGATTATAATTTCAAATTGACCTGTCCATGACCAAAGCTCCTCCTCTGGGAGGCAGCCACATGATTGACAGGTTGGCTGCTGCAACCTTCCTCTGCAACCTTCCTCTGCCTGGATGACCATCACCACTCTGCTGGGAAGGCCCACCCATTACTGAGCTCTCAGTGGCTCTGGGTGGATACAAAGTGTGTTATAGCTTAGTTTAGTAAAGCTTTTGGTTTGAATGAATGGGTGGCTAATCTAACCTCAACTAGGCTGTGTTCAGCTAGATTACATTAAGTGAAGTTTCAAAATGGTAGGATGCAAAAAATGAATGTAGATAATACTTGGTTATTCATTTTATTCAAAACTAAAAAAGTCAGCAGGTTGCAATTTAAATAGTTCAAATGCACAATGTACAATATATGTTTGGTATGTGATGCATAAATTGTCCAACAACTTTGAATTACTAAAATATCCAGTAATGGCTTGTTCCAGACAGACAACATTTACTTTTTACATTTGTAGTATATAAGTATTTTGTATCTCCACATACTTAATCTTATAAACATAATGTTGTTTATTCTGTACACCCAATAGACAGTCAAGATGGCAACTCTGTTATATTGATATGTACATTCATGCAGTATTATTGAACTTATTCTGTACATTATAACACACAGTGATGCACTCTTCATGAAATGGACTTTAGTGTTGCAGTGAGCCGGCGGAAGAAATCCTCATTATGACTGATATCAACCACAACAATTATCCTGCCTACTGTTCACTACTAGTGATGTCTAAAAATAATCATCCCCTTTACCTGGGATGTCACTGGATGGTTTTCAGGGAGAAGTGTTGTCACTTATCATGATAGGACTTATGGTTAACCCCAGCTCTCTACAGCTACACACAATGACAAAATGACCCACTGGCAGAGGACAACGCTAACTCCAAACGTAAACATAATTATGTGGGAAAACTGTTGTATGATGTCCAACATATATACTATTCTGGAATGCCATCTAACCTTCATATCTGATGAAACCTTAGAATCAATCAGAAGAATCAATTATCCTTGGATTTTGGAATTAGTGTTTGGCCTGACAATGTTCCATAACGTATGGATTTGTAATACGTTCAGCCATCAGTTCTATTATCAATCAGCAATGGAACCTTATCTGACACGGAAATCATGAAACAACAGTTTCAGACTAACAGAAGACAAGCCCACGTCCTGCTTCCCTAAAAGTGACCTTGTTTCATGTCATATGTCTTCAAATTGCATAGTCACATAGTATCATAGTCCCATAGTCATAGTCACCCAGCAGGGTCCTTTACTCCCACAACAGTCACCCACAGACCACTGATCTTGTCAATCATGAACATGAGTTTTGTAAAGAGGATTGAGTGGCTTGTCAGCTGATTTGGCCTTTATTCATTGGACGAGAGCTGAGGCCGAGACACGGGTTGGCAGGGAGAGTAGATAGAGACATGACAGTCATTTCACTGAACAGGAATTCCTTTTTAATTATCTGGATTTGACTTCTCACTGTTGTCCAAAGTTGGTGTCCAATAAAAGTCTTCACTTGATGCACCATCTTGTGCAGGGTTCCAGGATCAGGCCTCTCATTGTACCAAATTGAGCTGAAAACAATAACTGGTGAGTATTGTACTCTTCCCCCATTTCATTACGAGTCCTTACTGTTGGCCCACATGATCATGACTTAGCTGAAAGTTCATCCTTTCCCCTCTACCTGTTGCCCAGCCTTCTCAGCCATGTCTAGTGGCTTGGTGTGGTTGCTGTGTTCCCCCTACACCCCGGTATTGTTGCTGTCCACTGTCTTCAGGCAGCGAGAGCTCATAGCGTATTCCCCTCGGCTAGTCCCATTCTCCTCCTTCCTCAGAGGTTTCCTAAAGGACAAAGAGAATCAGTAACATTTAAACTAGATGGTCTGAGAAAACCTTTCTATCCTCACATGGACCTGATGTTCAACGCACAACTAAAACATGAAGCATATATTATAAAGCATGTGGTCCAAAGTAAAAAGCATATAGCATAAAGGCACAAAAGTTCCATACAGTGTAATATGTCAACTAAATACAATAGCTCAATACAACCACAACATTAAGCTTTTCAAGATAAAGAAGTAATGAATAAAAACTCAAGCAGACAAATATCTTGAATCAATTTAAATGTATTTAGTAATTACAAAACACCTGTGCCTTTGTGTTTCAGAGATGTTCTTTTCTAACTGTGAGTATATTGACAGGAGCTCCGAGTGTTTGTGCTTGAAATGCTTCTTTGTGGTTGAGTTCTGCCAAACCAACTTTTTGACAGTGCGGTTACATTGTGCTGTGCAGTCTAGGCTATCAAATATACCATTACTAGTTTGGCGATCACAGCCAAGGATTAAATTAGGACTAAAACGCATTATTATGCGTATTATTATGAAATTCATGATTATTATTAAGACTATTGTAAATCAATTTAAGTAAAGGTAACTTTTAACAATTTGTTCAAAAGGCTTTATTTGTAGTTTTTAAAAGGCCAATTAAACATTGCTTAAAATATGCTTTGTAAACAGAATCATTCGGCCTAAGTGATATCATTGTATGATATGAAGTGATAATTGAATGTAAGGGTTATAAGTCTAATAAAGAAAGGCAGCAGCATATCTCGTGATTTGTCATAAATGTACTGTTTCCTGATTTGAAATGGGCAAGCACTTTTACTGTTCAGTACCATTTTCCTCCTATTCAGCGGGTGAGTGACTCATGTGTACACTATGTGATATATCTGGTCAGTACATGGTATACTCAAGCTTCATGGTATTGTCATCTTTATCTGTCATCTTCCCATCTGGACAGGGCAGGCAGCACTGTGAGGATCATGTTTTTTGATTTCTCCAGTCCTTGTAACACAATCCAGCCCATAATCCTGGGAGATAAGCTTCCAAACTACTGAGGGAGGTGGGGTCTGGGGGGCGAGCCTGGATCCAGTGGAAGTGGTGGCTGAGGGTAGGCGGGGCCTGTCCTGGGGACCAGCCTGGACCCAGGAGTGAGCATTGACCAGTCAGTGAGCATCTGTGGCCTACGCTTACTCGTAAACCCCTTCCCTGCGTATCTACGTGGAGACGTTTAAGTGTATCTATGCAGAAGTATACCTCGGCCTTGAGAGGAGTGGTCTCTCACCCACTTCATGACACTCTGGCCAGGCAGAGGAGTACCATGGAGCGGCATCAGGCTGTACAACTCATCCCTGGACTAACCATCAGTTACTGTTGGACTAAATGTTAGATTGGGCAAGATTTATGACACTTTGAACGTGGTATGACCCTCTGGTGTCAGCATCTCAGACAGATTGTGTATGAATGCTGACCCTGGCACAAGGCACACAAGGCATCAGAGTATTTGGAGTATTGGTAAATACTCTGACTGTCTATACAGCAGCTATCTGTATCTACAAACATCATTTGCTATATTTACTCATTGCCAAGCCTTTCATTCATGTCTTGCCAATTTTAGAAAGGACAGAGCATTCTATTATTAAATGTTATTCTGTAACACCTGAAATTCCCCATCCATTCACATCCCACTGCTTCCCAAAGGCCCCTCTGTATTGAAATGCATTATGTGAATGTTTCATTGAGGACTTGGGGCCAAAAATAACCCAGTTTGCTTTCTCCTGTGTAGTGCACACAGATAGCTCTGCTGAATGGTCCCCAGCTCCAGACCCCTCAATAATAGATGGAGTATAGTAGACACATGGCAGGTGGCTCCACAACACAAGGCAGGTGGACATGAATATTTCAGACCTGTAGGCTCCTTTTAGCGACAACTCTCACTTTTGGAATAAGGACATACTGAGGTTTGCGAAAAGACTGCAGAACTGATATCCTACAAAACAAACTATATCTACTAGTTCTTTCTAGAAGTAAAGAGCACAGAGAAGTACACACTGAAGTAATCAGCATCTCAGCGCTCCTCTGCATCAGTTTAAGAACCTATCAGCAATGCAGTTTAAGCCTAAACTACTGGCTTTGTTTCTCTGGAAATCTCGTCCAAGCCATTTCATTTAGCTCCATAAGGAGTATTCTGAATAAGAGAAGGTAATAACAACTTGAGAAATGATAGCAGTTAGCAGGACCAGCAGTCCTAATAAATGATCAGAGGAGGCTGATTATTCCTTAAACAGGAAAACATTGGCGAGTTGTGGTGAGTGATCAGTAATATCCCAAATATGGAGCACGTCCACATTCAGAGCCCTAGATCCTGCAGACGTCCAGTCATTTGTAACATACTCACCCCATTCAGAGTCTTGGTACAATATCTGACTGGCCTATAATTTC
The DNA here is from genome assembly GCA_900660455.1 of Gephyroberyx darwinii. NCBI lineage: Eukaryota > Metazoa > Chordata > Actinopteri > Trachichthyiformes > Trachichthyidae > Gephyroberyx > Gephyroberyx darwinii. The sequence continues at coordinate 20,966 of CABFOQ010054817.1, read as the reverse complement.
TTAGCATAAAAACAAGTCAGTTACAAGTCATAGTATTCAATTCATCTCTTAGAGATGCTAAGGCAAGGACTGTAAGTGATAAACTGAGAAATAAATATGAAATTGAACTACACTAGTACTTCAGCCTCTGTGGAGAACAACACCAACAGGGAGGCAGTAGGTCAGACTGCCAGACTGAGCATTACTCATACTCAACATTGCTGCCAGATGGGGCTCATCCACATCATCCTCACCAGAGGAGACCCAAAAAACTTACTAGAATACCTACCAGCTTGATAGAATGGCTTCCTGTCCCTCAAGGGAATTAGACCTGATGTTTACAGGGAAGGAGGCTGAATAGTGTCTGGAAATGGCTGTTGACACCTGTATTTCCTCTGATGGATTTGTTGTGAGGAAGAGCAGCCAGCTACCCATGAAAACAAACGTTGCATATCAAACATTAAGGAGCCAAAAATAGAAGAAACTTCTACTTTGAGCCTGCAGAGACCAAGAGAGAGGAACTAGATTTAGCATCCTGATGACCCTGAGCTTAACAGTAAAAACCAGGAGTACTTTTTTCTGATGTAGTGTTCCATGATCACAGCTACAAAAAGAAAAATATTTAGCATGTATGTTTTAAAAGGGAAGTGTGGCCTTGGTTACCCACTCACATTTAAGATTATTTAGCATCAGCAGGCTGTATGTACAAGCCATGTCTACCTTTGTTGTTTGGCCAAAATCAGACTAGTCTCCTTCTCTTTATCTATAAATTTACCTAAAAAACACCAACTTTATAGAAGCAAATGGTTTGGACAGCTTTTGATAGTAATAGTGTATTTAATAGTGATATTAAATACAACATTTCTTACTACAGAACACTCACATTATGTCCATAGGAGCCACATGGGTAAGCAGCTGCTGTGTTGGAAATTGAAACTACAGAGGAGGTCAACCACTTTTCAAGATTTTTTGACTGTTATATGATTTATATGTTGTTTATATGTTAAAGTGTGGAATTAATTATGACAGGGCAGTTCCACCAATGTTAGACTGTACTGGGGGTAACAGAGAAAAGACTCACCTTTTTATGGCTTTATAGCAGACTGTGAAGGTCAGCAACAGGAAGACAAGTGAGGCACAGCTGACCATCCCCAGAACCAACACCTCCTTCCACCATGGCTTCATGGCTGGAACACCAGAGGGTGACACTGGAAAACAGGAAGGACAACAGATGAAAAAAAATATACAATATTTTTTGTAGCATACAGTACAATAACTTAATCTCTAATATCAAGAACAAGAAACTAACCTAAACCCCAATCTACCTGTTTTCCACTTAGCATTATTTTCCTGTTTATTTTTGGTACCTGCCCCTCTTTTTATCTGGGGAAGAAAATATTCACTGATCCATTATATTGAATCTATTATGAATATTTTTCTTTAGAAGGTAAATATATATGTAACTTGACTTGAAAGGGTACAGAAGAGTAACTGCATGCATTTTACTCACTTTACACTTACTCCACTCAACAATTTTATATTGCTCCAGCTTGTGATTAATCAATGTCAGTTTCTTGAAAATTGCTTTGTAATGATCCAATTCCTTAGAAATATTACCTTTATAGACGCACCCCAAAAATACTACAGCCCAGATTCCAACAAATGTCACCAAAATGACCAAATCAAACTGTCAATCAAACAATGAGTTGAAAGCAAGCCAAATAGCTCTGGTCAAAAAATAAAGCCTCTTTGCGCTTGTCATGGTCATGCATACGTAAATTAAATTGCCCAGATAATATTTATTTGTAGGTGAGGTCACGCAAATCAGCATTGTGCACCCATTTATTTATTTATTTATTTATTTACTTATTTGACTTTTTACTTACTGTGTTAAGTTGAGTTGACCTGGAGGACAAGAATTTCATTACTGGTAATGATTTTTGCATTGTTTTCTAGTACTTGACAATAAAACTTGAAACTTGAAACTTGCAAACTCCAACATCCACTCAAATTATTATAGCACATGTAAGGTGCCAGAAACACACAAATAGTTTGGCCATTCAGAATGGCTGCTATCATTGCTTGTCATCCCCAGCAAGTCAGGCAAGCAGGGGAGAGGATTTTCCATCCTAGAATTTCAAATCCCTTTTTCCCTTCACTTGCTATGCTTAGTCTTTTTTATTTTAAATTAAAATATCAATAAATATATCCATGACTTTTTCAAGGATATATTTCAAGGATATAGATCAGAGAATACTGTAATTGTAAAGGGCACTTTAGGGTGCCAGAGTGCCAGCTTGGGTGGATTAGTCTGGACCAATTTACCCCAATCTCTCTGAATGATCACAACTGTAAATCAATTACCCTTGTACTATGCTGATCGATGGAGTGGGTTGGTGTGTCTAGAACAGCTCTTGCTTGGTTTTCATTGTATCTTTCAAATAGGAGTTTTACTGTATCCCTTTGTAATGTTGCATCTTCACCTGCTCCTCTCACCTGTGGTGTGCCTCAGGAGTCATTTTGGGCCCTATCCTGTTTTCCCTTTACATGCTACCCCTGGGGCACATTATCCACCAGTTTGATTGTGTCTTCTACCACTGTTATGCAGATGATACTCAGCTATATGTCTCAGTAAAGCCCAATGATCTTGGTTGACCTTGAGTTAATGAATGTGTAAATATTCATCAATATTCAATATGCATGTGATGTAGAAAAGTTCTTGAGTCTGAGGTTCGTCTTAGTTGAATATATATTTATTACAAAAGGGATCTCATGAGAGGAAGAGGTGTACACCGCGCATAGGCAACATACATTTCTTCAAAGAATCAAGGGTTTGCACTGGTCTTTAAGCACCATTCAAGGACGTGACAGAATGTGCAGACATAGGAACAGGTGACACAAAAAGGAAACAAGAACAGGGAAAACACCACATGTTGTGTCCTCGTTAAGAACATCCATAGTCTAAACAGAGCCACGGTGACATGGGCCTCTGGGAAGGAGAAGTTATGGCCCAAAGGTTACAGAGAGGAGACCATTCTACTCACACAGCATGAAACAGTATATTCACAAGAGAAAGTCAGTACATCTGTAGTCCATATATGCACATGCGTGGATGTGTAGGTTCAATTTTCCACGACAGCATGTTATGTAATAACATGCATATACTTAATAAAGAGAAAATTCATCAAATAGCATGTGAATTGTTGACAACTCTCCACAACTAAGCAATTAAGATGTGTCCTGTCATTTATGTGCTAAAACTTTAAGGGATCATCAATGAAGAAGGCGCTACCAGGGTGCACAGAGGATGGCAAGAAACCATTTAAGTGTGGTGAGTTCAACAGACACCCAGTGCATCTGGCATTTACATTGAATACATTGAATAGGACCTGGATCACTGAGCTATAATGTCATTTGAATGAAGATTTGCAGAGCCAGAGCCCTCCAGGGAGGGTCAAACAGCAGCAGGCTCAGGGGTTGACACTGGAGGTAACGTTTCACAGCTGGGTGGCTGCTTAAAGTGTCCCTTCATGCACTTACGTTGGATGAGACGGTGGGATGGGTTCTCCAAGATGGATCTGATTTTAGACCTCATCCTCCCCTCAGTCACCTCCTCCAGACTGTCCAGGCTCTCTCCTACAACTGAGCCAGCTTTCTTGACCAGTTTGTTAATCCTGTTGGGATACTTTGCCTTAATGCCACCTCCCCAACATACCACAGCAAAGAAGAGTGCACTGACCACCACTGTCACATTGTATGATCTTAGCCTGCAGGAACTACAGTCTACTCTGACCTTTCCTGTAGAGGGCATCAGTGTTCTGACCAGTCCAGTCACTCTTCTCTGTCCTGGCTCAACAGTGGTGGGATGAACTCCCCATTGATGTCAGGACAGCAGAGTCACTGCCCATCTTCCACCAGGCTGAAAACCACCTAGAAACACTACCCTGACCCTTCCTCTTCAAAAAACACTACCCTGACCCTTCCTCTTCAAGAAACACTACCCTGACCCTTCCTCTTCTAGAAACACTACCCTGACCCTTCCTCTTCAAGAAACACTACCCTGACCCTTCCTCTTCAAGAAACACTACCCTGACCCTTCCTCTTCTAGAAACACTACCCTGACCCTTCCTCTTCAAGAAACACTACCCTGACCCTTCCGTGAACATTTTGTCAATATATTTGTTAATGGTTATATAGCTAACAGTTACAGTGACAATGGAGAGGCTATTTTCCAAGTTTCATTTCTTTTGTGTAGATGACTAAGACAACTAAGAGCTCACTCTATCATTCAGACTTTCTTCCAGGAAATTAAATCTTCCAACATTTTTTGGCAGCTCATCTGTTAACAGGAGGTTTTGACGAGTGGTGGACAAAGTACATGGCCCCCATTTACTGTTATTAGATAGCAACACATGATAGTTTTAAAGTAAATTAGCATGGAATGCTAGTATTTATCATTTATCTTTTTGTGTCTGGTTGTACTGATACTGTGTTGTCACGTGCCACAGACATGTGACATGTGTGCCTCTAACATGTGCCTGCCATAAATCTGACCTTGACCAGACCACTACTATGTGGAGAGAGCCTATAGGATGAACCATGTTAACCATGTTATCTTAGTATACAGAACCAATCATGAGAGACTTCTTTGTTTCCAAAGAAACTATAAAGATTGTAGTGGGCTGATTTTCGGACAGAGAGAGCATAGAGACTTTCTGTGGGATCAGTGGCAAGGTAATTCAAGATTAATGAGTGCTTCCAGGCAAATTTCCACATCAATAGCATTGCCTGAAATGTGAAACAACTGGATGACCCTTTGCTCAGATTCCATAAAATTCCATTCCTAGCATCAAACCTGCATCCACTAGTGGGCTACTGTGATTAGTTTCTCTCCTGTGAGGAAGGGTTAGGGTTGCTTGAGAAAAGTGCAGTACTCAAGTAAATATACTTTGTCACTGTCCAGCCCTGGTTTTGACTGTCCAGAAATCATACTACAATCAGAGACAACAATGGAATAAGTGGCCTCTGAAATAAATGTTGTCTTTAGCGTTGTTGAAAGAAACTAGGTGTCATTTTATAAATACTAGTATCTTCCCAGATATACCTCCCTGTGACTCATCATCCCTCCTCTAGGAGTTGGTTCAACCACAGCCACCAAGCCAAGCTTATTAGATCAGGCTATTTTTATACCTGACCATGCAAGGTTAATGGAGTTATGGAGGCTGTAGATTGGCCAGGGCAAACTGATAGCATCCATCAGGACAGACAGCAGCAGGACAGACAGACAGGCGGCATCAAAGGGAGACAGACAGTATGACAGATTAACAGACAGATATACAGACAGTCTACCAACTGGATGCTTTTTGATTGTTTTTTGGCTATTTCAGTTGAAGGTCTTGTGGCAGAGAGAAGAGCTGTAGTCAGCACCTTGGTCAGTTCCGCCAGACCAGACAGCTTCAGGTAGTTCACCTCAGTGTGCCAGGTAATCCTGTTCAACACTTTCCTGAATTTAATTTGAATTTGAGGATCCACATTGTTGCGGCTCTCTTTTAGTGTCCCAGAGTCTTGTGATGCTACAGTATGTTTGAAGTATGTATGTTTGTTCATTTTCAGAGAAAGTTTTTCTGATTTATCCATGACCAAAACCTGAAGCTGACTTTTAACAAACAAGCTGCCTAACCTCAGCCTAAGGTTATGTGACTGGCCATGCGTAGGTGTAGTATGAATCAGTGTGTAGGTACAGTTATCAATGGTGCATTTTTCCTAAGATGTCATACATATGGGAACATGTTGAGCGGCTGAATCTCGCAGTCAAGTTCTCAGTAAGTCACCAAAATACCAAACTGCCAGAAAACCCATGAAAATAGAGCCCAAAGTGTTTGAGAAGGAGAAAGACTATAGAGAAAGCGGCATCAACCAATGTGAATCCACATTCCTTTACCAGTGAAGGATGCTGGGAAAGTCTCCATTGACAGTTGGGCAGCTAGTTACAGCTAGTAGCATATAGTAACACTTACAGCTAGTTACTGATAGTACAGCTAGTTACAGCTAGTTTCAGACAGGTGCAGATAGTAACACCTAGTTACAACTGGTTACATCTCGTTATACTTAGTTACAGCTAGAAACATTACTGGATAATTCATCCACAAAGGCTGATAGAGGAGCGAGACAGTTCAAACACAACCAGCCAAGCAGCTCAGGCATGTTTAGAATTGATTTTCCATGTCAGACATGGAAGAATTCAGGAGACAGCAGGTCCTTACTGGAAGGAAAGAGGACAAATCACATCCTTTCCTTTGAAAAATAGAAAATACAACAGCACACTCAGTTTATGCTTTGCTCAGGACTAATTACTTCCTACAGGAGCTGGGAGCTTAATTCCTTCTGACATGGTCTGAATTAACTGAAACACAACGGCCCTGCAGACAATCTCACACACAATCTCTGACTCACCCACTCAAAGGCAATCACATAGCTGTACACACACACACACAGTGTCTGTAGTTGTAGTGACAGTAGGAGTGAAGCCGACAGGTCCCCTGGGGAAGGGCTAACAAGAAAAGAAAAGAACTTGTCATATCAAAGCAGGAAGAATCACGCTGCTACTAATCCACGCCTCTCCACTCTCATCAGCTCTCTTAACGGGATGGGGGGGCAAACTAAATGATAATGAGGAGGGCTGAAGGTTTGTCTGCCTTTTAAATGCTGTGTGGAATGAGCACACAAACCTACCAAGAAAGGGCAGAATAAATATAAATAGACTGTTCACAGTTCTATAGTTCTATAGTTGTCAAAAGACGAAAAGAGATGATGGAATTAATGTCTATATAAATCTACTTTAAGGACACAAACACCATGGAGAAATGAAGCCAAGCTAATAATATCCCCATAACAGCTATAAACTTCAAATTGGATTTGAAAAAGTGACAAGGAAAGGTTTGGAGGCGTTCCTTACTGCCAATGCCTGCAGATACTGTCGCACTATTGGCAATCCAAGAGAGTAATAACATTACAAACTATGCAGAACATGACATGACATGACTACCTTTCATTCAAACTGAATTCCACCCTAATCCACCATACGTCTTCTTCCTGATGTGGGAAAGGTCACCCTACGTCAGCATGGACAACACCATCTGACCATCACCACCATCTGTTGTATCTTGTGAAAATAAAGCTCTGTATAATGCCTCAATTGGCCACATGTGGTCACATGACTCTCTAATATTCTCAAAAGTAAACACAACAAAAAAAAAACATTCATTCAAAACCATGTGTCTTCTCAAAATTGAATTTTGTACCCAAATGATACACACAACGCTAACAACCCTAACAACCCGAATCCACCCTGGCATGATGGATCCACCCTGGCATGATGGATCTAGCTTGGCACGATGGCTCCACCCTGGCATCATGGATCCACCGTGGCATGATGGATCCAGCCTGGCATGATGGATCCAGCCTGGCTTGATGGATCCACCGTGGCATCATGGATCCACCGTGGCATCATGGATCCACCGTGGCATGATGGATCCAGTCTGGCATAATGGATCCACCCTGGTATGATGGATCCAGCCTGGCATGATGGATCCAGTCTGGCATGATGGATGGACACTACAGGCCTAGGATTTCACTGCTTCCAACTCCCTGCCTCCTCACTGAAGGAAAGCCTAGAGAGGAGGAGGGAGTTGGAGTTGGATATGCTGGTGTTTCTTAGAGTACAAACAGGGCTGAGGTTTCCATGGTCATCCAAGGGGAAGCACTTAATCGTTGGTCGGCAGAGCTCAACCACGCGCATGACAAGGCGCATTCCCTCCCACCAGGCATGGCTGGACTGTGCTGGACTGGAACCACTTCGGATGGTAAAAATCAGTACAACCTGTGCGTCCTATTTTCAAGGATGTATTCCTCTCTCAACACCCCACCTCAAAACCTAGCTCTCTAATTTAAGACATATTAAGCTCTGTGTTTCTTCATCAAAAGATTAAGTCCAAGAAATTACTTTGATTACATTTAACTATTATGCGTTGTTGTCTGCCACCTCACTACCTGTCACTCATGCTTGTTGTCAGCTGCTGAGCTGAGCTGCTGTGTTCTTGCCACTGCACCTACACAGGCAGGCTGATTCCCTTATTTTTTATTAAGACAGAGGGAAAAAACATGACAATTGTGGTGAATCACGTAAACTCCTGTGATGACCTCTAAGAACTGAATGTAACTGGAAAATAATAATGGTTAGGAATGCGAGCAGCAATGATACTGTAGGTCAGAGATGTGGCTCAGCTCCAACAGAAGCTCCTATCAATCCCCTTAGTGCTGCCTCTGTTGGCTCACAGCTCCACGTTTAAAACCACAGCAGCAGAGAGCATTAGAGCAGATTGATTGGAGTGTTTTAGCTGGGCCGTATATCCAGGAGGCAGTATTGATCTATTGTCCTGTGTGCTGTGGCTTGCACTGACAGAGGGAAGATATAACGCCCTGCTGGCAAGCTAGATGGAGTCACCAATAACTGGAAGGCCATGACCACAGCAGCCATTCTACTGGATGCAGCAATCTAGAGAAATGAAAAGCTATTTGTTAATTTACAAAGCTGTTGACGAGCAGACAGCAGTTAATGTTGATGAACTGAACAGTTCATTTTTATCAGCAATGTGTTGTTTCACTAATGGGAAGTGGTAAGTCTAATGCATGTCTGTCTGTCTGTCTGTCTGTCTGTCTGTCTGTCTGTCTGTCTGTCTGTCTGTCTGTCTGTCTGTCTATCTATCTATCTATCTATCTATCTATCTATCTATCCTGAACACCGGCGTCCCACAGGGCTATGTGCTGAGTCCTCTCCTCTACTCCCTCTTCTCCTACGACTGCACACCTGTACATGGTTCCAACACCATTATCAAGTTTGCAGACAACACAACACTGGTTGGACTCATCAACAACGATGAGTCGGCCTACACGGAGGAGGTCCAGCACCTGACGGCATGGTGCACCGACAATAACCTAGCCCTCAACACCAAGAAGACCAAGGAGCTCATTGTGGACTTCAGCAAGTCCAAAGCCAGCACACACCCCCGATCAACATCAATGGGACGGAGGTTGAGCGTGTCGCCAGCTTTAAGTTTCTGGGCGTCCACATCTCTGAGGACCTCTCTTGGACCCTCAACACCTCGACCCTGGTCAAGAAGGCTCACCAGCATCTCTTCTTCCTGAGGAGGCTGAAGAAAGTCCACCTGTCTCCTCAGATTCTGGTGAACCTCTACCGCGGCACCATCAAGAGCATCCTTACCAACTGCATCACAGTCTGCATCTTCCCCTCAGCTGTCACCTTGCTGAACTCTGCACCACGGTAATAGCAGCAGAACTAGAATAAATGCAATAAATCTTCTTCATCCACACAAAATTGACAAAACTGAGATTTTATTCTTAAATTTGAAACTTTTATATAATATATTATAAATTAAACCATACACTTGTTAAGACATGTGTGTATCAAATACAGCTTCCCAATGACACTGAAACCTACAGGATGTACACTGTACTATGAATCTTAGTTTTAGCCAACCATTTATTTAATACTAACTTTACAGACCATTATGCGTTCTAGTGGCTGGTCTACACAAATGGTTCTTACTCAGCTGTTGGAGCTGTACATACTTCACTCTGTTAAAATTATTTAATGACATGTCAATATTTTTACCAAAGTCAATGATTCCTGTGAAGAAATATTTGAATATTTGTTCTTTATGACCCATCCTTAATCTAAATGCCAACCTGCTGAGTAGGGAGGGGGTGAATTCAAATGCTGCAACCTGCCTAACTGGAGGCATTTGAGTAGTTTTTAAGGCACGGGTGCCAGTCAAGACCAAATCCTGTTAATGTGTAGACTGCTTTAACTGAAACTGCCTGTAAACATGGGTGGGTTTTTGAAAACGACTTTTCTCAAACAAAGAACATTTTGACAGTGACTTCATTCTACATCTTTGATCCTATACACAAATGAATATGGGATATGATAGGGCCTGCTTAAACGAAGGTTACAAAAAGCCTAGCCCACGGTGCCTCTTGGCCCTGAGGGGACACAACTTTTTTTTTAAGGTGAGTTTTAAGGTGATGTTTTAAGAAGGCCCTGGTGTTTTTCTTCTCACTTGCACAGTTCTTAAAGTTCATGGTAGGATAAGTCAAGTAATCCTCAAGAGGATAAGAATTTGAAATGGATTAAATAGATTCTTTATGAGGTGTGAAGGAGTCAATGTAGACAGAGAAAAAGCCCAAAGACCAAGAAGAATACAACTGTTGATGTAAATAAACAATGCTTGATATAACACTGCATGTTGTGAGGATAATGCATGTGCAAGTGTGTTAGCGTGTCTGTTAGCTTGTCTGTGTGTGTGTATGTCTGTAGGCTTTAGAGGGCTAGAGAGTTAAGTCCCCCAAAGGCATAAGCTCCTCTAAGCTTGGGGAAAAATAGCCTGGTTTGTGACAATTTAAGTATAGATCCTTGTATCGCATACACACTAGCAGACTTCAACTAGTGAGCAAATACCAAAATACATTGTGAAATGCATTACAACACAGTATCCTCTCGTCAGTGGGCCAGTACCCTGAAGAACCTCATGAAGGAGGAGGAGGAGTTAAGTGATGTACACTATGTTGTATTCCAAGGTATTCCACGATAAATTAGAAATTTCAAAAATCCTTACTACAGGAAATTTGCACTCTAAACAGCCCCAAACTGTTTACCTAACATGGCACTGGTGGTGATTTTGATGCTACATTTTCATTTTAGCATGCAAAAATGCACAATAAATGCCACAATTCTGCACAGTAAGTGTAGTGTCTGAAATGTCATTTTTAGCATTTTCCAACGCAGTTTGTCCTCCCACTGTTCAATTCACATTTATAGAGAAGTTAGCAACACTACCAGTTTGTATGGACTTAATAATCCAAAATGACACATTCTTGTTATATTGCAGTTGGTAATAAGCAGTGACATCCAAATATCATTGTGTTGACAAGAAAATGACAGGTCAGCAAAAACAAAAACATTTGGAAACATTTGGTTTGCTGGGTGTCTAGGAGGTTGTGAGAGTTGACCTGGATTCTGCTTTTCCTCTGCTGTGTGAATGTCCCATTCTGGTTCTACTGGTCCTTAGTGCTGGCTTTGATACTGTCAATCACAACATCTTAATTGATCATCGCTCAATTTACCTGTGGGGTACCCCAAGGATCTATCCTTGTACCTATTTTGTTCTCAATTTACATGTATATGACACATAATTCGTAGGCATAATATCTCCTTTCACTTATGCTGACGCTGTATTTTCGAGTCTTTCATTGGTTAACCTCATACCCAATTATTTACCCATAAGTCTTTTTAATTTAACCTTTATTTAACCAGGAAGTCCCATTGAGATAAAAAGAAAATCTGGCCAAGAGAGAGAGAGAGAGACCTGGCCAAGGTAGCAGCTGTACAAAGTTTCAACATTACATCATACAGTACAATACAGCAAATACAACATAAAATACAGCAGTTCACAAGGACAATAATTAAAATGAAATGGCCTTTCAAGTAACAGTTAACTGTGCCTCAGTTACTACAATCCTTATCTACTTGATTTAACAAATGTAAGACGAGGTTGACTTTTTTAGTGCGTCTGCACTAATTTAGTTGAAACTATTTTTATTTTACTACATGCAGAATTTCCTCTAATTCACTTGAAACTATTTTTATTTTACTACATGCAGAATTTCCTCTCAAATATATGAAACGGGTTAATAGAAATACTTTATTTCAGTTAAGAAATGGATATTTTTTTTATTAAAGCAAGATTTCTTAGTAAAAAATAAAAATGTCTATAATTGCACAAGGAGTTCATAAACTTTCGATCATGACTGCATTACCTCTTCTTTAATGTTTCTGTTGGATCTCTATTACAACTAGCTATTAGCTGTAATTAGCAATTACAGGCCGCCATAAGCTGTTCCAAAGACCTGTCGATGTTGATGCAATTCCTACCAATTGAAACTGAAAATCAGACTGTAGATATAATCATACTGATAAAAGTTAATATTGAAAATTGCAACCTAATTGATGTTGGCTATATTTCAGTCCAGTGCACATGAAGGTAATAATTGAGGTAAATGAAGTCATTCTCATATTGCTGTGAAAGCCATCTGTCAACAGAAACAGTTCTTCAGGTTAATAAGTCTGTCGATGTTAAGGTTTATTTTTCTAAAGTCAAACAAAAGACTTATATAAGACCAACATAATTCGGGAGGGTCTATTTCCTTTAGAAGCCTTCATCATCAATAATCATCTTATTTACATCTTACATCTCCAATCGTCCTGATCAGGAATAAGGCCAAAGGATTTTGAGCATAGGCCATCTGCAAACAATATCTCCTAGTCCCCAAATTCTGGCTTTTTCAGACTGCGTTAGTTTTAAAAAATTGCTACTATATTTTTATATGGGGACCCACCAGATGCAGGTCCATGACACATTTTGGATCTAATAGTGTCATCTTTTCTGAAATGCTAAAAAGTATTTCTCAAATATTATTAGACAGGACAATCAACTAATAACTAAATTGACTTTCAAAGACTTTTATGTAATTGTCTAAACTTTCAGTCACTCATTTTCCCACCAACCAGCATCTAAATAGAAAGCAACTATAAAAATACTATTTGGCCCAGACCTGCCTTCCTAGTAGTACTTTCAGTAGATCCTCTTTAACAATGTTCTTAATTCTAAAGTTGTTGGTGTCTTGTTTCGTTTCCAGTAAGATAGGGGATCGCATGGCCCCAGTGTTCTGTCTCTGTCCATGCTGCTATTCAATTTTATTTCAGCCTTTGTAGTTTTAGTTTTCTTAGTTTAGCTTGAAGAGTTTTTCAGCTAGTGCTCTTTAATTGCAATTCCATCTTTGTGGTGAGTCTCTGCCAATTCTCCTTAATTGAACCTCACTCTATGTAGTTTTTTGATGCCAGCAGTGTTTCACGTGTCTCTCCAGTGCTGTCTGAACCATCCACTGGCATTGACGTCTAGCTTCAGTAGATCCATAATCCAAGTGTCCTTCTGAGCTCCCTCCATGAACTCTGATAAGGAGATTTGTCCTGAAACAGGCAGAGAGACAAGATATTAACATTTATTACAATATGTATCTGAAGCATTACTCTCTGGACTGGGAGAAAGTAGACCTGAAATGGGGACAATAGACATTATATATTATTCAGCACACATTATAACTGCAAACATTATCCATCTGTAGTATTTGTCTGGGCTCCTTCAATAAACTCTGCCAATGGGATCTGATTTGATTTCAGATTTTGCTTTTGAGTCTCCCCCCTTCAGTGCCATCAGGGCAGCAGCTGAGTCTAAGCATGTCCATAATTTTCTAGCCATCACAATGCCACCTGTTAGTCTCGTCCCCTGATGGATCTGAAGTTGGGGGATACTCACTCCAAACCCAGCTCTGCCACACCCTGGATCCCTGCTCCCATCAGTAAAAATCTGCAGGTGCAAGTTCCAAGTTGAGGTTGGTCTACCACCCACACTGGCTCTCCAGCATCCTCAACCCTCAAAGATTCCCCCTGCTCTTACCTGAACAGTACATTCTGTCAAAAAGTCTTGATTCCAATTAAACATTCTACCTCGAATCCCTGCATCTTATCTAGAAACAGGTCTTAGATACCTTTCCAAAAAATATAAATATCAATACTATACATCCAAGAATAATTCAAAATAAAAAGTAAACAAATAATAATAAAAACAATAGGCATGAGGAAAAAAAATTGTTATTGTTAAGGTACAGACGTTAAAATTAAATTTAAAATGCCCTTTTCCTACTGGTATTAACATCATCCCTTCATGGTACAAGAATAATACTCTGAAAGAGGAAGTCCTTTTTAAAGTGTCTTGCTACAGGACTTTTCATATCCTTCCTCTCGATAGAACTTCTATGTTCAGTTCTCTGTTGAGAAAGAATGAGATAAAGAGATAAAGGTATTAAGTCCGCTTTCTTAAACAATATATAGGGAACCAAAATGAGTGGCCCTTCTTACCTGACAACAGTGGCAATATTCTTTAATGAGCCTTGGTCCCAGAGCATTAAGAAATGTGTTTTTTGGTTACAGGTTGAAAAAGATTTTGTTATAATCCTAAAACTAAGCTATACTAGGGAAAACACTGATTGGCTATCAATTATCTGTCAATCATACTAGTGTGATCCTTCATGTGAAACAGAGAAACTTACCATCTTTGTTTTGATCCACCAGCTCAAATATCCTGTCACAGATTTCAGTTGGTGTCATATCCTCTGAATTGTTTCTCTTGATTGTGTAGATTATCTGAAAAGGAAGAAGATCTATCAAAAAAGAAATAACTGCCTTGATGAAATTGTCAGCTTCACTAGACTAGATCATAGCCCAAAGATTACAGATGTGAACTTTCAACAGCAAGGTCACAGGTTCAATTCCCCATACAGGCAAGATAAATCCAGGCTTCCCAACTGCGCCAGTGGATCTGCCCACAGCAGAAAACTGTGGTGGGTAGCTCTCAGTGTAGGAGGTGTGTAACCTTTTTGCATTGACATGGTTTATATATAAGTAAATGAAAAATCCCTAACAGACTGACATCCTGAATGCATGTATTATATGTTTTATATGCAGATGAATTGCACTTAACATTTCAGCTGTCACACCCTACATTCGCCTCGTTGCCGTATTAAAAACCCTCTGGGTAAGAGGTCTTGGCAGTCATGGCTGAGACAAAAAACAACTGCCCCTTTACTGCCCTAATATACAACAAAATAAAATGCAGTAGGTTTCACTCCTCCTGCCCATGAAAAATACCTCAACCTATTAATGCACAAAAAGACAATAACAGGCATGTCTTCACAGTAGTTTTCTCATTTTAGCCCACAGCTCTAACAGCAAACTGGTAAACCACAATCTGGTAGCTGCATGTGAAACTTTCTAAAATATTGCACTTAAGAGAGATTTTGCGAATAATATATGAAGACAATATACACCAGACTGTCATGCAGGGCAGATTAAAAGCTTGGCGACACAAGAAGAACAAAGCCTTTCCCTTAATTCCTGCTATATTTGGACAGTTTAATCTGTATGATGTGTTTAACTTATTGTCTATCTTCCTGTTCCTTAAGTTCCATATTAAACTTAATGTTTTGCCGTGTCTGGCGTGTCAATGTCTTCAACTTCATCCCTTGTTTTATACTTAAATATAACTGGTCTTACCATGATGGCATGTTTGATTTGTTTAGTACTCTATCTTACATAATTTAAATATGCATAAAGTTCAGATGATGTAGGTTAATTCCAGTCTTACTCTGACTATGTGTTGGACCTCATGTCTGTCCAGTCTCCCGTTTTCATCTCGGTCATAAACCTTAAAGGACCACCTCAACCTGTCCTCCAGTCGGCCCCTTAGAACCAGATGGACAGCCGCCACAAACTCCATGAAGTCTATAACATTGTCCTGGAAACACAGTTGAACACAATAGTGTTATTACTGTAACAACAACTATATAAAGATAGATTTTGGGTATATTCATGTCATAAATATTCTGCGCTCATTTCTTCTATGCCTCAATAGGTCCTACTGCTATTATTTTGCTTAGCCTAACAGTGCTGTAATCCCAACACAGTGTCAATGAATTATTCTGTATAAACTTGGAAGCTGCACAGCACACCGAGTTATAGCCAACTAGTTTGGTGTGCACAAAAGCACTGCAAAGAGGTTTGTGTGCCTGTTTTGCACGAGGATGGCACTAGTTTGAATCAAGGTAGTGCTACTCTGCTGCCGTTGGATGGCCCGCATACATCCTACAAGCAGTTGCGGATGACAGATTCAGAATCAGCCCTTAATCCAGCCCAGTGCAGTACTACAGGTCAGGCACAGAAAATGCGAAGTTGTATATATGTACTAATATGATTAAGATCAGAGCACTCCACATTTGTTACTGTGAGTTGAAGGAAAATGTATCTGCCTCCTGACACCCTTACTTTCCATGTAATCCTTTTCCTGGTAGGGAAATGGAATTCTCTCGCTTTTCGTGCACTTTTCCACACTTCCCATTTATACATTCTACTGTACCTAATGTGTGCTCATATTTCTTTAAGCCTAATTTGCTGTATTGTTTGAATTTTTGATTGATTTTATTTTTCTTTGCTGTATCCAAGTACTATTTGCTGCTGCAACAACCCAATTTCTCCACAGGGAAGATACGATACTGGTAATGTTAATAGTAATAGTTCTAGCAGTATATTCTTACCCTATTAGTATCAAAGGACCTGAAGATGGTCTCCATATATAAACTCTCCTCTTCAGAGGAGCTCTGAACTCCAAACAGGCTCCTGAATTCGTGGAGGTGCAGCGCTCCACTCGGGCACTTCCTCATGAACATGGTGTACAGCGTCTGGATTTGACTCAGTTCCACCTCCTCCTCCTCCTCCTCCTCACTCAGCACCTGGCCCATGCTGCCAACACGCACTGTCTAGATTCTGAATCAGAATGCAAAGGACGGATCCCTGAATTATTCTGAAGAAAATGGCATAATAAAATGATGGGTTATGTTGTAAGACCCTGCAGCATAAAGGTGTCAGGTTAGAAGTCCGAAACTGGGTACGTTTTCCATGTAATAATGGATTCTCTGAGGAAAGGTTTGCTAATCAATCAGCGGGTCTCAATTGATTAACTTGATTCACCGATGAATACTATTCATCAAGCACCAGAAGCACCTTGTTCGTACAAGTATTCGGCAATTCAGTATTCAGCCTTTTCAGCAATCCATCCTTTAAGTCTTCATGATCAAAGTATCCATCCATCCATCATCGATCATTACTATATATCCAAAAGTGTCCAATGTTGGCCCAGCACTGGTATTGATCTTCCATCATAACCTTCTTCAAACCTTTTCCATGAAATAGGAATCTGGGTAAAAAGCATAAACACATTATGTACACATTTGGTAATCTCTCAAAATGTCTCAGCAGTAATGGTATTGTATTGTCATTTTCATACCTTCATATAATGCCCACTTCAGACTATTATTTGTGGTTATCTCCAGTAACCCTGCAGGGTCTCGACAATATCTTCCTCTGCTGCTGCTGCTGCCCCACTTCTGATCCATGCCATGCAAAAGAGGATTTTAAGAATCTTACAATCCCAGTTTAACTCTTTCTAACCCCACTAGCATGTAAGTACAATCCCTTAGCCGGGGATCCCAACACCAGGCGACCCCTGCGAGCCAGAAGCCCTGTCCAGACAAGCTACCACTTCATCAGTTTCATTTCAGTTTTCAATATTTAGTTTTACCGTTTTTTAGCTTCATTTGAAAACAAGAACCGCTGCTACTCTATTGCTACGGGAAATGTATTTGTGAAACTTTGGAAGACACTGAAGTGCCAACGAAAATTGTGGATTTCTATGCACCTCCGTTGTGTTGTCATGGCCTGTCTATTTTTTAAGAACTTCCACTCCAAATTTAGCCCCATATAAACCCCACCTCCACCCGCTAACACCTCAGCCTGGGGTCACGGTCCTGCATCATCCCAGGACATGGAAGGACAAGCCGGCTGGGGGCTTATACAGGTCATTCTTAGAATCCCATCCCAAATGTTGCAGAATACTACTCCAGCTAGAGGTAACTGATTGTAGTTGTTTGGATGAGTATATCACTTTTTTAAAGGTTGTAATTTTATTTTATTTTATTTTATTTTTTATTTTATTTTTTATTTTGAGAAGTGGGACAAAGGTCTAACTGACTTTTGAGACAAAGGTCCCAGGCTGGACAAACTCAAACACATACAGTAAAGAATGCATAGGCTGTGGCTCAGGAGGTAGAGCGGGTTGTCTTCTGATCACAAGGTTGGCGGTTCGATCCCCGGCTCCTCCTGTCTGCATGTCGAAGCGTCCTTGGGCAAGACACTGAACCCCGAATTGCTCCCAATGGTCAGGCGAGCACCTTGGTAGCTCACTGCCATCGGTGTGTGAATGGGTGAATGAGAGGCATATGTTGTAAAGCGCTTTGGAGAAAAGCGCTATATAAATGCAGTCCATTTATGTGCACGTTTTTTCATATATTTGTGTGTGAGTATTTAGCGGTGCATGTGTGTGAACAGCAAAGTTTTAATTAAGTCCAACATGGCCTCTTATCTCACACTACACCTGCCCTCTTGTTACACTTTAATTCTTCACTCATTTTCTCTCCAGTTTTTGCTTAGATGAAATAAAAGCCATTTCTATGTTTTATGAGATTGCACTCATTTAAAATGCATTGTGATTGCAGTGTAGCCCCAATCTGTTTCGGTGTACGTACAAGCCAGCACCGACCGCCTCAACATAACAATTCACAAAGTTATCCTTTTAGTAAAAAAAGACCAAACTTGACTCTTCAAGTTTCAGTCACAAATCATCCTGTTCTATACATTTAGAGTTTGCTAAAGGTCATGGCCTCTACCTCTTCAATAAGCAAATCCACTGTCAATATAGATTTTTTTTGTCTGACAGTTTCGCCTTGACAATACAGAGGCTTCTTGATTTGCATGGTGTTACTTTCTTTACTTTGTAATAGTTGTAATACCATCCATATATGCCCTGATGGTAAGGAGGCAAATCCCTCCCTGCCCCCTTTTCCCCACCCACAACCCACTTTGATGCTGTTGATGATTACCTCCATTGCCACAGTGAATACCACAGGGGCAACTGCTCAACCTGTCATGATATCAATTTCTAGGGAATGTGGTACTCTATGAAACCAAGAGACCCTTAGAGGGTTGTGTGGTATTGGGTTAAAAGCTAAAAAGTTAAAGCTCTCAGAATTATAGTTCCTCCTGCTCTCTGATCATAAAAGGCAAAAATCTTCATGCGGCTCACATAGGAAGCTTTTTTTCTCCGCCTCAAATGCAAAGCTCAGCTGTGAATGTCGCTGGTAACAGAGCAGGAGTTCAAAGGGCACAAGGAGCATTACATGACTCTCATTTCTTTGCAACAAAATATTTGACAGCAATTTGCAAGCTAACTAATCAGTGTTAGCAAGCAAACCTGAAGAATCAAAGGGGATAACATTGTTGAAAATAAAAACTGGACATGAGAAAGTTAGCGAATGCTCTGCTTGCTCTTGCTGTAGCCCAACCAAGCCAACTGAACAGGTTTTGCTACAGTCCTCCCCTCCTGGCTGCTGGAGCCCTCTGACCAGGGGCCTGTACTACGAAGCTGGATTATGGGGTCAGAGAGGTAATTTCAGGTTTAATCCAGGGTTTTTAGTGTCACAAAGGTGGTTTACTTTTTACCGGAGTATGTCGCCATAACAATTGCTGAACGGCTAACCTGTTCTGGGCCAGGTTAGGTTCAGGATATCGGATCAAAACGGATTAAAAAGCCCACCTCCTCACCAATCAGCTCCCTGTAAAAATTGGCATCATCACTCCTAGAGAATACTTTTTAAACAAATTAGTTGAAAAAAGTCCATTAACAAAACCAGGTATGAACAAAAACATCGAAATGAAAAAAAAGTGTACAGAGGGATACTATTGAATTAACAGATAGCAAGAAGGGCTTTTCTCATAAGGATTTATTATATTGGAGATAGAAGAAATGTTTGTAGCGTTTCCAGGCGATTTGCCCACTCTGGCTATAAAAGAGGGCTTCTATCAAAATCAGGTAGGATTCCAGAAAGTGATCAGCGCAATAGATTGTACTGGATCAATGAGAAATATCCCCACTTTAGTGACGGGCAACGATAAGCCTATTTACTTTACACCATCTGCAGGTTTTCCTCCAGCAATCCTCTCTAGCAGCAGCAGCTGTTACTTTTTGTTGTGGTCTGTCCATGTTGCATGTGATTGGCTATTTATTACAAACCCCACCCCTTTTATGTGAACGCCCACATAGCTCAAGTGGGAAAGCCTGGATTGACAGGGTGAGTTGATAACCATCTTCGTGATACAGGATAAGCTTCACAGTATAGACCCCTTTGTTCTCGCTCATGGGCGATGCTCCAACCAGCTCCACAGTCATTCCCTTAGGATCCCTTAGGATGGCACTTAATCCACAAGTTCCTGTAACTGATTAGACATGGTCATTGGTTGTAGTTCTCCAACAGAAACCTTTGTTGCAGCTATGATTCATTAACACCCAGCTCCTTCATCGCAACACGCTACATCTGCAACAGAATGATGCATCGGTGATGGGGTTTCTCATGAGAAATGAATTAATTTCCATCAGAAAGCGACATATTCAATGGAAACGAGTGTGATCCCAACTGCCCTCACTTCACATGCACTGAAACATATGGAAGCCCATGAAGGACTAAATTCAAATGATAATGTAAACTTGAAGATGAAAATGCAATTCCACAATAGCATTATCACTTTCCACCTTTGTATGTGTTATTTGAGTCAAAATGAAAATGAAAATGCAATAATCCAATTTGCACTTTCATTTTCACATACTCCTATGGGCGTTCTAGGACCATATTAAAATGAAATGGAAAGGCTGTTTGACATTTCATTTTCAAAGACTTAACCTGCTCTACAGTGGACAATGTCCAAATGCAATCCGCGAAACAACACCACCAGTCTATTGCATTTACATTTTCGTATCATCACACTCTTTTGGGGACAAAATGAAAATGAAAATGCAATTTTCTAACAATTGGAAAATTAAAATGAAAACAGCATTTGACATTTCATTTTCAAAGACTTAACCTGCTCTACTATGCTGCACTGTGGACAATATTCAAATACAATGAGCGAAACCCCGCCCCCAGGCCATTGCATTTGCATTTGCATTTCATCACGCACTTTTAGGGACACAATGAAAATGAAAATGCAATCTGTCAGTCCTCTCATCAAGGCGGGTCTTCAGTTAGGATGTCACTTCCTCGTTCAGTGACGACTCCGCTGTTCCTGGACCAGCTTTAAGTGCCAACCAGAAGTAGCGGTGTTTGTCTATGGGCTCAGTTAACTCTCAATG
>CABFOQ010054816.1:35721-59653 GCA_900660455.1 Gephyroberyx darwinii | reverse complement strand
CACACACACACAGATCCTCCAAGCCTTAAACACACCCTGGGACCTTGAGGCATCCAAGACAGCTTGAGTTATAGAAGCTGTTGGATGAGGAGGAAGATAAAGCTGCGTGTGTGTGTGACCATATACATACATGGTATTGTGTAAAGACCAGATACTACTCTTACTTTAAGCTAAATGGTGTACAAAAGTCACAAATAAAGAGAAAATACTGCATCTCTTATCTGCAATCTGCTAAGTAATCAGAATAGAAAGAGTGTGTGTGAACCTTAACAGACATAAACCATGCAAGAAATGTGTTTGTTTTTTCTGAAGTACCCTTCTCTGTATCTGAGCAACTGGCTCAGACAGAATGGCTAAAACACGTACAAATATAGTAATGCAGTGGCCCAAGTCCATTACTAAAAGCGTCTGATAACAGCGGAAAACTATGTGCTCAGACTCAGGCAAAGAGGACTTGTAGTTAAACTTACCCACCAATAACACAAATAACACAAGGTACATAGCATTAAGTAATTCATTGAGAAAATTTGAAATTAATAGTGGGGATGAATGGGCTGTTCAGGAGTTCACCTACCTGTGTCCCGGAGAGCAATGCTGTAGCTGTGTCAACTAAGGATGTTTAGAACTGTTCAGTGTTCCCGTTTCCCCTCCTCCTTCTTCTTTAAACTTGTATAGAGAACTGCTCGACATCACCCCCCCCCACCCCAGCGCTTCTTAAGGATGCATGTTTGGATAGTTAGTGGAGGTTGCTTACATGAACGACCCAAGATGGGAAGGAGGAGGGAGAACACATTAGGTCTCGGTCTGTCTTTTCTCCCTAACTACCTTCCTTCAACACTCTTATCAACTCAATCCATCATGATGTCATTTCAGATTTCATGGGACTTTCCCTCGGGATGTACTCTTAATGACATTTTTCAATCGCTGAGAGTGCGGCGCACTAATGTGAAGGGTTAAAATAAAAAAAATAAAAAAACTGAACAGCACTGCCTTATTCAGGCAAAAAGCTGATGAGTTGCCCCGCAACTCCTTGTTTACAGGAAGTAGAAGCATCTCTGTAAGGATAGACAAGACACATACTCCTACGCAAGCAGGGATGCATACACACATGCACACGGGCACACACACACACACAAATTAGGCAGAAAGAGCAAAATAATGATGTTTTCATGCTAAAACGTTAAGACGGAGGGACTGTGGGGTCTAGCAAAGCATGAATGAGACAAATTGCTCCACCAAGTGGTGAAAACGGAACAGCACATGCTGCACAAACCCACACAATGTTAGACAGCTGATCCTAATCAACCTCCTGCTAGTGGGAAGCCACTCTCTGCAATTTATTTGACCATCTACATTTGTATTACAAATGTAATCCAACATTTTACTGCCTCAAAATACATTCAACTTTAGCAGTCACACACGGTATCAAACGCTCAGACAATTACCGTTGGGAGTGGATAAATATCTTCACTCACATAAATCACTAAGGAACCATGATCACAGAAAATTCTCAAACTCAATTTCCCCTACAGACCAATTAAGTTTTGAATTAGGCTTTAATGTAAGTGACAACTCTGAGTCAGTAATTGTTTGTTTTGTTATGGTTTATTGGAATTTGTAAGGGTTTATTGGATCAGTCCATTCTTCTTTTAATCAAGCAATTGCATAATTATATGATTTTCCTATGTCATTGATTATTTAAACAATTTCATAAAATGACAAATGAAATCAAACCATCTAGCAATCGTCCTTGCTAGACTTTGCTGTAAAATGGGCATTAAGTAAATGAAATTAAAAAAAGTAGTTAAATAAAAAAAAAGATATTGCAAAAGCAGTATGTGGTAATTTCTTCATTCCTAAAGATGCATTAATAACACAAACTGCAAATAATTCAGTATTTTTCTAGAAATATTAAGTCATTCATCTATGTCCAAATAAGGCAGGAGGCAATCATTTACTTCTTAAACCAGTATATTTGAACCAGCTGTTCATGACTGTAAAATACATAAATATAATAAAATAACTATTTACATCCAACTAACTTTGCAAACAATCAAAACCAGTATGTACACAGGAACCATAGGTTTTGAAGGCAGCACCTTCATAACTTGTCAGTGCAAAATGCGATTTGTCCTGCCATCACCGTCTGCCCAACACAATACCCAGAGAACAAGCAGCCACACCGGTCAAACTGCCACGGACTCGGATATGTTGACAATCAAACCAAGATTCTCAAACTGGACGAGATTATCGGCCGATGTATCCTTAACATACATGTGCCTATTGAATTATTACAATTCTTTTCTTCTTTTAAGTTTAATAGTCTTGTTAAATGTTGGAACATTTTTGTGGTCAGATTAAATTACTCTTTCCCACTGTTGGAATACTACAGCACACGTGAGTAGTTGATATATCTTGGTTGAGTTGCGAGGCTATCAGCTGCTTGATCTCACTCCAATAGCCATTTACTTATCTAATAAAAGGGCATAATATGACAGAGCCAGATGACAATTGAGGTATTTAATAATGTAAAACCAATAACATGATCCTCTGCACATAACCTTTAACTTTTAAACCTGTAATTAAGAACCGTTGACGGTGCCAAAGTTATATGAAGTATTGTAATAACAACATTTAACAAGCAGCAATGTTTTATTTCTCCTCAGTGCAGTCCATAACGTTATTTTAGTGATTTCTACTGATTGAGGCCTTATGAAAAACATGGCCATGTATTCATCCCAACGTGATGATCAGGCAATCTTTTTTGTCAGTTCAAATAAGACACTTGGCATTTCCTCCATTTCTTTCAACATACTATCCTGCCTACTGCTGTGCTTATGGCAAAATACAGAGAAAATGCAGCAGGCGTGATAGTAAATAAGACATCTCCAACTTTAAACTATGGATGGCTTAATTGTTTTTGTCTTGTGAAAAGCAAAACTGTATTTGACCAATTAGACAGAGAGTGATCATGTCTAGTCGCTGACACAGATCAGCTGAATATGAGGCTTTCAAAAAACAATATTTGGCATACCTCAGATGATGGAGGGAATAGTAGAGACATCCTGGATCATTTAAGATCCGTACAGTAGTACTGGCATGGGATCACATGCCTCTCACTAAGAGAGCAGACAGCTAGGAAAGCTACAGGACAGACCAGTGGCTTCTACTGACCTCTGATAGATCAGTAAATGTGCACATGCAAGTCCTGTCAATCCTCAACAGGACTGTTTTAAAACCTGATCATTTTACTCTAATTCAAGGATCAAACTCTACAGCATTACGGAGCCTGTGATTGCTACGGCCGTTCAAAAAGCAAATATTTTCTTCCTCACAAAAAATAAAGGGCATAAAATGTTTTTGTCACAAAATAAATCGTGTCATAAAATATGCATCATAAATACTGAGAAAACATAATAACACTGCCCAGCAGAAGTCAGTTTTTAAGATGTGCTGGTTAACCTATTTTGAAAAAATGGCACCCACAGAAAAGGAAGCATGAGACCTACCAGGTGACACCGGTTAGACTCTCAGATGAGACCTGAAAGGAAAGCTCAATCTTTTCTCCCATCTCTTCCATAGGGAAAACACTGCTAAAGTTGAGTGACACTCCTTAGAGAACGTGAACCTATTAATAGAGGTATGCTGCAGTGTACGCACACTATTGTAAAAGATAATAATTGGACTAATTCCAGAGAGGCCCTTTTTTCAAGCTGGTATGGGGAAAAAAATCTAGGCCTTTTAAGTGGGAAGTAACGCTGAGGTTCACAGGGCAGGACAAAAGATAGATCTGAGGCCTCCTCTTAGACGTGTGCTTCAGTAGGTGAAATACATCTATGACTGATTTAGTGCAACGCCATTACACAGAGAAACATTAGCCAATATATTGGCTCGTCCATCCGTGAAGGCAAAATCTAAACAAAAGCCTTCGCACTACGAGATGCAGCATCCTCATTCAATGAGCTTCTCCTTGTACACAAACAAAAAGCTGCCAGGAAGCCCAGTCCCGTCCCGCGGCAGGACCAGGTGAAAGTCAGGTAACAGTACCATCAGTATTTTTTTTTGTAATATGTGCCCCTTTATATATGAGGTGGAGTGCTCTCTGCCCCACCAACCAACCCCACACCGTAACAGCAGGCTCTCTGTAGCCTACAATATCCACAACAGCCACCCAAAATGTCTATTAGAGCCCTCTATAAATGAGAACGTTTTCACAGTGGAGTAGTATGAGTGACAGTGTGGATACCTCATGAGGTTTAGCGTGCTCATGCATGTTATATACCACTACAGGCTATGTATGAGTGATGTACAGATAGAGGAGAGAATTTAACTGTCATGAAGGCAACCATTTCTTCGTCAGTCCCCCTTTGCCGACTCCAGTTCCACGAGACTATCGGAGAAATAAATAAATTGGCACAGTGAAGAAGTAAAAAAAAGACTGAACTTTAAAAGCTCAGTCATGTCATCAGTGACGATGGCCTCATGAGGTCACAGTCCTTCTCCTACTCTTCACCCCGCCTTAGTTTGCTACCCCCAACAAGCGTGGCAAACCGCAACCAAGGTTTCTATCATTTTCCATCTTATTCTCTCCTTCAGCTTTGCAGTTCAGTCTATCTTGTCTTCCTGTTTCCCATCCGTTCTCTCCTGACGATATGGTGGGGTCAGTTCAGATGTATTAGTGCTATCCATGCCCTCTTCACTCCCAGGGTGGAACTCCTCCTCTCCCGACCCCTTAGCTTTGGCTCTGCATGTGTCCAGGTAGTTGGCGATAAACTCTGAGTTTTGATAAATAAGCATGCCGGACAGCGTGAGCACCACACCGGCACAGCTGAGGGCCGACAGCTCGCTGCCAAAGAGCAACTGAGAGAGCAACAGGTTTCCCACCACGCTCAGGTTGCCCAGGATATGCAGGGTGACAGCAGAAGTGAGCGTGATGACACAGCAGCTGGCCAGGTTGTACATGACGGAGCCCAGGCAGCTGAGCAAAATGAAGACCCACAGGTGGCAGTCATAGTGGAGCGGAGACTCCAGCATAGCCCAGTTCTCCAAGGCCAGAGCTGCCACGGCCAGGATGCAGAAACTAGGAATGGACATCAGGTACAGCAGGAACACAGAGTTGATTTTCTCCTCCTGAAGCAAAATACCTGAGTAAGCAGAGAAAGAACACAGCTGGTTACCCACATGAGTATAAAGCAAAAAAACATAAAGACATCTGGGAAAAGGCAAATTAGACCTGTATATTCTTACTATGTTGAAAAGTCCACCTTTCGCCAAACACCCTATACATAATATCATGGTGTTATACACCGATCAGCCACAACATTAAAACCACTGACAGGTAAAGTGAATAACATTGATTATCTCGTTACAGTGGCACCTGTGAAGGGGTGGATATATTGGGAAGCAAGTCAACAGTCAGTTGTTGAAGTTGATGTGTTGGAAGCAGGAAAAATGGGCAAGCGTAAGAATCTGATCGACTTTGATAAGGGCCAAACTGTGATGGCTAGACGACTGGATCAGAGCATCTCCAAAACGGCAGGGCTTGTGGGGTGCGAGGCCCCACCGCGCAACTTATAGGACTTCACGGATCTGCTGCTAACGTCTTGGTGCCAGATACCACAGGACACCTTCAGAGGTCTTGTGGAGTCCATGCCTCGACGGGTCAGAGCTGTTTTGGCGGCACGAGGGGGGCCAACACAATATTAGGCAGGTGGTTTTAATGTTGTGGCTGATTGGTGTATGTCCTTGAGGAGGCGACCTGTTAGCTTCAATAAAAAGACAGATGCACCACTGAAGTGTGTCAGAGAAAAGTAAACATCTAAGAGAACCATTATGACCACAGGAGACAGGATGAAAATAGCTTGTTGAAACCTGAGACACCATCCAGATAGTTTGGCGCTTCAGGGTTGATGTAAACTATAAGTCATGATTAAAAATAAAATAGATATGTGCTACAATTTCCATCTGTTTAGCTTAGTAAGAGTGGTTTACAAAGCTTGGTCTAGATGGAACAGCAAAACACAACTTTCCAAGTAAAGTCTATTTTTATAGCCCTTAGTAAAAAAAAAAAGGTCTCTAGTCAACAATAAAACACAAAACAAGGTAAACAAATGTAGAAAACAGGAAACAAAGACACAACACACAAATAGCATGTTAAGACAGAAATAATCTGGCCTAAACTACAACCTGTCCCTGTTGTACACCCGATTACCCTTATTTAACCAGAGGCCTGTACTACGAAGCAAGTTCAACATACCCAGGATATCTTTTCGTTAGCTGGCTTCACTAACAACCTCAATCACGCTTAAGCGGTGTCACGACGGTGGTCATCAACTCGTTAAGTCAACCTAGGTTTTCCCAATCTAGCTATGAGTGCGTTCAAGTAAAAGGGGCGGGGTTTGCACCATATGACCATTCGCAAACAAGGACAAGTCTACCATTTACACAGGAAGAGCAAACTATCATATTAAATAAAAGTCTTATCCAGGCTAAAATCAACACAGTTGCTGCTGCCAAAGCCAGGAAGGAAAGCTGGCAAAGAAATTGCCGACTGTGTGAATGCATAAGTTAATAGGCTTATCATCAATATCATCAATATCATCAATATCATCAATATCACTGCCACATCATTAAGGCAGAGTAGATCTGACTAGAATTTCATTTGTGTATTCCATTAAATGAATGTGTTTCTTAGATGT
This sequence comes from Gephyroberyx darwinii, assembly GCA_900660455.1. Lineage (NCBI taxonomy): Eukaryota > Metazoa > Chordata > Actinopteri > Trachichthyiformes > Trachichthyidae > Gephyroberyx > Gephyroberyx darwinii. The sequence continues at coordinate 52,955 of CABFOQ010054816.1, read as the reverse complement.
TTTCTTATGGCGTGTAAGACAATTTTAGCCTCATTCTTTCAGCTGCAGCCCCGGCAGTGTTCAACGCTCTTGGGAGCAAATAAAGAACAAATATAAAAACATCATTCAAACCGGTGAGTAAGGTCAACAAGTACAAGGCTTTAGTGCTTTAATCAAGATAAGCCATTCCCTCCGCTGATAATCTATATCTTTCATATAGATATTGGTCAGGGAAAGCCAAAGGGTTTCTCTTGCCTTCCTAAGACCCTCTCACTACTCGATCACCTCGGTCCACGGGATCTTCTAGAAATGCTGACGCGGTTTTCCAAGAGAATTGATTGGTCAGTAGGTGTTGATCTGTTATCTCGAACTTAACCTGCTCCGGAGCAGGTTAGGTGTGCAGCATAAGTTACCATGGCGATATACCCCGGTAAAAAGTGACCCACCGTCATGACCAAATCCTGCTTCGTAGTACAGGCCTCAGGGAAAACTACAAGTACAAAGCCCAACACATCCATCAACACTGGAGCATTTGGGGGTTAAATGCCCCTGGGCACCTCGACGATAGCTGATGGAGGGGAGAAGGCGTCTTATCAACTCCTCCCACCCAGACATCCTCAGCTAGGCTGGGGATCTGAATTGATGACTCTCCAGTCACCAGCCTGCTTAGTATTAGGTCCCACTGAGCAAAACCCAAGATCTGCTTTTTTGTTATGTAAGAAATTGAGTCAAGGTCTTAAAGTATTTTTAGAAGCTCAGTACTTTCTGAGGCTTCTTTCTTTTCTGACAGTTACAGTATTATTACTTCTTCAGCCAGGTCTGACCCAGCTGCTGAATTGTGGCCCTCTGCTTTTTTGCCTTTTTTCCTTTGTTTGTCTTACTGTCTTCCTACTTGTTAGCCTAGTTGTTGTTGTTGTTTGTTTGTCACCTTATCTAGTTCTTCTCTCTTCTATTGTTAAGTGCCTTGGGTACCTTGAAAGGTGCTCTTTAATTAAAGTTATTATTATTATTATTATTATGTAGACTAATGACCTTAAAAAGCATAATCCACTCCACTGGTGGATATTGTAGCGAGGGTACTACTTACTATAACACAGCCAATCTGACATCAGTTCAAGAAAGGAAACTGTATTTTCCAAGAGATCTTTGAGTCAAATATATTGAATCTCAAATGTAATCAAATCAAGCATTGGCACCATTTCAAAGATCATTTACTTTGGCAAATACTCCCCCAGGAAGACCTTTCCTTTGGTATAAATATCCTTCAAATGTCCATTTCTCAAAATTGAGAAAAATAATTGGAAACTTTTTATTTCCAGGGCCATCAAAATGGTTCCATCACATTTTATTCACTTTCTCAATTTTAAAGCGTGTTAGAGCAAAATAATCCTCAGTTCTCCAGGATGTGTGAAACACTCTGCCCATTGTAACCTAGAGACGCTTCCTAAAAAGTATGGCCACAAAATATTCCACTGTAACATACTGGTTAAAGTATGGGTGTGTTTTTGGACCGAGGAGTGAATCATGAGTCACTAAGACGTTCCAGGACTCCGGACTGCTGTGGTTTATAAAGGAAACACCAAAATACACTCTGATGTCAGTGGCATGAGAGGCAATTTCCATTTTCACAAGGAGACAAGCATTTCACGTTTGTCCTCACAGTTACCATGACATTTACATTTTACATGATATTACTACAACAGCTTAACGCATCAAAAAATGGATAACAGTCTGGGGTAACAAGGATGGATGGATGATGATGATAAACTGAGACTACTGTACTTACTCTGCTGAATGGTCTTGACACCCCTCAACATAGTTGCTGCAAATACAAAGAAGCAGCCGGTCTGATCAAACTGGACTTCACCCATGATGCTGAAGGAGGCACCCAGGCAGATGGGCATCATGGCTGTGTATTTGAGGATATGATGCTGCTTGCCCAGGATCAGCGTAGAGATGGCCAGGGTAAAGAGCGGGGTGGTGGTGTAGATCATTTGTGCAAATGACAGCTGGACGTAGTTCAGACCCATGTTGCCAAAGGCAATACTGGCACAAAATGTCAAACTTAATAGGAACACCTTACATTTGGCGCTGGGGGTCAGGTCCTGCTCTCCAGCCCCTTTGTGGCTTATCAGTCTTAGTTTGATCAGCCCATAGTCCACAACAATGGCTGTCAGCATGTGCAGAGCGGATAACAGTAAAGGGTACCTGAAGTTGTAGACAGCAAATATCCATTTGTTAAGACTGGAGATGGTTGTTCCTGTCACAAGCCACACAATAACAGCGGACAGAAGATGAAACATCTCTGCGGGTGGCCTTCTCCCGCTCTGCCGCCGAGTCGCCTCGCATTTTGAGAAGCCATCGGCGTTGATCATGTTCGGATCATTCTCGTTTCTGTAAGGCAAACACATACCGACTTTATCTGGCGAGAGTTCACTCAGGATGACAACATGACGACACGACCAAGTTTCAGTTTCAAAATCAAGAAAAGAATCTGCGGCATAGCTGCGTTTCTCGGCGACAGTAACTATCCGTGTTGGTCTTTGTCGTCTTGTAAGGCTGCATTTTCTATACGCCTGTAGACACGTGCTTCTATTTTGCATCAGGACTGGTTGTGTAACCCTCCCATAGAAAACCACAGACTCGAAACCAGAAAGGCAGCGAGAGGAGGACTACTAGGGGAGGGCTGGAAGCTGTAGACGCGCCTTCGCCACAACAGCGACTGGCATGATTGGTTATCTTGAAATGTAGCCTGACGATGACGACTCGGTTTAATGCAAAAAAAAAAAAGAACAAAAAAAGATGTTTTTAAGCTTGCCAGCAGTGCGGTGCATATCACGACAGAACGTCCTCATCTGTAACGCAATATTTTTAAAAGCAGAAAGCGCGGTTGGAAGAGCGTATCCACGTCTCAGGGGTGTTTTGTGTACTAGCTTGTTTTTAAATAGAAGCTTACTTCATGCCCGAGGAGATCTTGTGATTCCCTTGCCGCCAGAGCTGTGGGAAATCCTGAGCTTCGGCCAACTGTGTTGCTCGCAAGCAATAACAACACGACATTGAACGGTGCGTTATGCCGCACGCCTCGCGTATCCATGACACACTGCTCTGGATTAACGCCAATTCGTGTCAAAACGGCTTGCTAGGTAAACCGAAACACTACACCGGGGGTATATTATAAGATAAAAAGGCACAATGTGGGTTAGCTAACAATAACTTGAACTGTCACCTGACACCGGCAGCTGGATGTCTCTGGCCTTGGCTTGTGTTGTCATGCTAAAATCACTCCAGCTAGCTAGAACATCTTTCTACTGTAAAGAGCTACAACCGTTAGCTAGGTTATGTCAGCTGAAACATAAGGCGAACAAGCTAGGGCAGCCCGGTGTTAGCCATCGAAATCCACTGGTAACGTTCAGACGACATCAGCACATTTGCGTCGTCTTTACCTTGTTTTTCCGAGTACCTTTGGTTTGACAGCATCCCAGTATCCCGTCGGTCACAGTGCACGCACAGCCAAGCCAAGGCGGACGCGCTCTAGTGTCATTGGGTAGTTTGCTTAAAGGGCAATGCCACTCATTTTAACAGGGGGGGTTACATCCAAACATAACATCTAAATATGTAACAAGGAACAAATCATTTTCCAGTTAAGCAAAGTAGATTACATTATTTGAATGTTATACTTTCAAATAAATTGCATTTTCCGTTGATATAATATGCTTTATAGAGAGGTCAGGGGGGAAAAGTAAAAATAAGCCTTTTGTAATTATTTTATTCTACTGTTGCCGGGTGCCCATTTCATCCCATTATTATCAACAATTCAACAGAAATGTCCTTGTCCAGTAGGGATTGTTTTACATGGAAGTTCAAATGGAAACTGTAAAAAAAACAACAAATGAATAAAAAACCCTTCTCTGGGTGCACGCCCCTTGCAGCAATGTAAGGAATGGGCATTTGAGAACCTTTCTGCTTCATTATGAAATGAGACTGTAAACCTTGTCCCTATCTACATCTCTGACCCTTTAACCCCTTATGAGCCTGAGTGCAGCCTTACATCTTCAGCATGGCTCTCTTGGCAGTTCTGACGTCTAGGCTAAAGACAAAATATGGCCGGGCTTTTGCTGTCAGGGCCCCTAGGCTTTGCCTGCCTGAGGAGCTTAGAGTAGCAAAATCAGTCTCATCCTTTAAACATTACTTTCAAAACCCATTTATACAAAAAAAATCATACTTTGTGTTTTTCCTTCTCACTTTTGCAGGTTTTCTGTTATTTTTATTTATTCCCTGTTAAAAGTTTATATTTTTATTATTATTATTATTATTATTATTATGTAGTCCTTGAGAAAAGGTTCCCCTTGTACAACTCAAACTCTTTATTAATTAATGAATTGCTCTTTTAACTACCTCTCAGTATGTATTTATCACTGTGTCAAGATGGAGTAAAATTATGACCTGAAATGTTTTGATAGTATAGACAAGGAATGTGCAACCATGTACCAATGAGGGCCAAGACTATGCAGGTCCCCATTCCAACCAAAGACTTGACAGACACAGGTTCAAGCCTGTTTCAATGTACAAAAGGAAAATTGAATGTGTAGTCTAGACCAGGAATGGGCAACCATGTGCCATAGGAGGCCAAAACTAAGCAGGTGATTTCAGTGATTAGTTCCTCCTCTCTGGCTAAAGTGTGCTAATCAGTGAAATCATGTATTGCACAGAAGACTGCCAGCTGGCATTCATCCATTCAACCTCCGTAGCCCAGGACAGAGAAGCTGTCAAGGGAAATTTACTGTTTGCCTTGAGTCATCATCATAGATGACACTGATTCTCTTGACGTCCTCTATCATTTATCCCTCATGAGTTGAATATTTGTACAATGGTGTGATTAAGAAGTGCACAGTAAGTTTTACATTTTTATTTGAGCTAAAAAAAAAAATCAATTTTCGAGGTCACTGCAAAAGGTGATTCACATCATGTTCAGAGAGAGTCTAAAAACAATTAGCTAGGTGAGGAGGCTTCTCACTAGAGCAGTGCTTAAGCACACTAAAACCATGCATAGCTATATGTTGCCATGAAAACTTAGTTTATGTAGCACGTTTCATTACCTGCAGGTAAACATAAAGATGTGCAGTATTTGAACAACACCTCAATTGCATCATCACCATTAAATATCCTTATATTCCTTATTTCATTTCCCAACATTTCATAAACTATATATACAAAATAGAATCCATTAAAGATTATATGTGCACAAATTGAATTAAAGTAGTGACCAGAATATGAATGTCATCTGAAAACAACCAATATCTGCTTCCACTGATCGTATAGGAGGTTATTCTATTTCTAATATACGTTTGCTATATACAGGCTAAAACCAAATGTGCCTTTTACAAAACCAGGTAGTCATACAGAGCAGTCATACATGTGCTGCATTCCCTGTAAAAATGTACAGAAGCTGAAAACTATGAAGGAACAGGTTATTGATCTTTAATATGGGTATGTATAATACCACCTATGTACATCAGCGGTTGGTTGCATACAAAAACCTTAGCAAGGTGTATTGCTAAGCTGTCCCTTAATAGTTATCTCATCCTTGACTGAGCTACATAAGACTGTTATTAAAACATTATGATTTTTATGTTGCATAAAACACCTTAGGAGTATTTCCTTTCCTTATTTCCTTATTCCTTATTTCCTGTTTGTGCAGTTGTATTATTGCTAACTCTGCCAATAAATCAATACAATTTTAAAAGGGAGGAATGTTTTGTGTGTAGGATTCAATCAGCTACCCTGCTGCGTTTCTAGATAGAAACAGTACTGACTATCCACTGAGCTATTTGTCTTTAAGTGTTGTTGTTTTTGTTGAATAAAGGGTGGCAGGTTTGTTGCAATTAGTCAAGAAGATAAATGTGTTTGTAGAAAACAATTAACCGTGACATTATTTAATGTCAGAAACCTTAATAATTCACTGTCACTTGACGTGTACGTTAGACACAAAATAATTGCAATCTCTGCTAGGTGGCTAACAACCATAGAGTGTGTGGTTGCAGTGTTTACTAGAGGCTTCACTAAAGTGCTATGGCTAAAATTACCATCAAGCACTAAATATAAACCCTTTGCTAAGGAAATCTCCAAGGTTAGGAAAATAAAATACTTAAGTGAGACATTTACACTGGTAACTCAAGAAATCTTATGCAACGGGACACGGAACTTTAGGATTGTGTAAAAAGCCTTAGTCAGTGTCTATACAACAGCATGGTGTTCACAGTCAGTTACCCATCCAAAGTGAACAGCATCTACCTTGGTTTTCATTGGCCTAGTTGTTGCTCTAGTCAGAGTGGACAATGATTCTAAATTCTTAAAGATGCAATTTGTGTGATTTTAAAAAATAGAATATGAAAAATCTCCATGACTCATGGGTCAATAAATGAAGCCCTACTGTGAAAAGCCTTTCAACATAGAAGATAACTTTGTCCTGCTGCAGTCCTTTCAAAATCTGGTGTCTGAGTCAGACTCAAGGTGGCGGACCACATTGTTCCAGCTTTGAGAACAGGACATCTAATGCAGAAATGATTTCTCTCTCTATTTTAATCTTGACACACACACACACACACACACACACAGGAACACACACTCGGCTCTCATAAATAGTTTAGTCTCTCTAAAACATTTGATTACCATACACACAACATATGTAAACTCAGTAAGGCCATGCATTGATGCAAAAGCACGTTTATAACAGAACAAATTTGATCAGAATAGAATAGATTACTTAGTGGAAGCAAGATCTACCTATATACACGCGTACACACACGCGTACACACACACACACACACACACACACACACAGACCTATCCATAACTCATTGTTTTCAGTATGAGGAACCTCTCTCTGATTGTTCATCAGTCGTATCGCTGTGCCCTCCTCAATATGATGTCACAATGGAAGGGGAGGAGTCTTAGAAGATCTCAAGACATTGGCTCCAGTCCTGTCTTTCTTTGGACTCCCAATAACCACCCCTGTAGACGTAGGTGCTTTCCCCTGTTGCATCGTCTGTCCTCTTCTCAAACCACAGTGGCTGGTAACCCTCAATGTCATGGCCTAAGGGGTGACACACAACACATATTTCCAAATCATCGAGTGTTACTTTCCCTTTGCCTTCTAAGAGGTACCGGGCGATACCTATCTACATCACCTTTATTCATCTTTTTTTTCTTGTTCCTGTCCCTCTACTCACCTTCCTCCAGGGCCTGACTGGCTTGGGCCTCCCTCCTTTTCCTGTCCAGCCTCTGTCGCTCCTCCAGACGCTGTTTCTGGACATTTGCTTCATCCCACAGACCTGCTTCCATCAGCCGTTGGTCTGGCCTCAGACGACTGTCAGTGGGGGGCACACCCTCTTCTGGCTCATTCAGGGTTAAAGCCAAGGAGGAGAAAAAGTGCATGTTCTCTGCATTATCCCTGGACAATAAAAGACATACAATACATGAAGACAGCGAAGGGAGACAAATAGGAGGGGAAGGTGAAATGTTAAAACATTGATCAGAGTTTGAAATGCCACATGCAATCTTCAATATAATGGGGTGGATAAGATGAACATACGGGAGAGGATATTTCTTCCACAATAGTTTGGGTGGGAGAGTCTGATAAACAGTCTTTTGTTTGCCTTCAGACCCTCCGCATCCTTGGCTGCTGTCCACTATCTTGGCACTCTCCATCTTGTCGTCCCAGGTTCCTGACAGGATATAATAGGCCGTACCGTCTCTGTCCTCTACCACACCTGTCACCTAGAGACAGCAGAGAAGACAGCCGACATAGCCGACGGAGATAGCTGTTACCTGTTTGTTCTGAAAGCTGGTTACTGAAATATTCACAGTTGGGTATTATTTTAACTTGCTCCTCCAGATTCTGATTGCATTTGGAAGTTTGCTCATCGCATGTTGGACTCCATTCAATCAGATAGACGCTTATAACTTTATTAGGATTTCCATTAGCCTCAGCAACTGCTAGTTCTCCTGGAGTCTGCACAAGCTTTTACAACACACTTGACATCACAAAACAGATAAGCAGTACAATATCACTAACAGTCATATACACTAATATCACAACATTAACGTTTCAAGAAATTCAACAGGTAAGAGACGTTCCTTAAAGGTTACCTGCACTGATAAGCATTAAACATGGAGGACACAAGATTAAACATATTAAGGACAGATGGGAGGTTTGTTAGGTTATTGTTTTCCAGTCAACTGGCTAGCTGTGTAGATGCCATTCCAGGTGCTTTTTGAATATATACTTTATATTCATGCAATTTGGATAGGTAGGGAAATTCCACTCCACATTTATGAAAATAGGGCAGAGTACCAGCCTAGCTGCTTTATTTTGTTGGAGCTGGTTTACTCTTTCTTTGCCGCAGATGATAATATAGATCAGGGATGTCAAACCATGTGCCAAGGGCCGAGAGTATGCAGGTTTTCATTCCCACCGAACACTACACCAGGTGATTTCACTGATTAGTCCCTCCTCTCTGGTGGAAGGTGTGATAATCAGTGAATTCACCTGCTGTATTCTTGGGTTGGAACGAAAACCTGCATACTCTCTGGCCTTCCATGGCACGACATCCCTGATATAGATGAACAGTATTGCAGATAAACAGGACCAATGAACAACCTGACTTAAGGTGGAGGGTATTAAATAAGATGAGCACTTCCTGCTATGCCCTTTCCCATCTTGATTACTACATTATCCTTGTGTTCTGACAAGGAGCCATCCAACATGACAAGTGTGTGAGCTTTACCTCCACCTACTACAACCAAGTGCCAATGCTACTGCTCAGGAATATTTGTAAAAAAAAATTTAAAAAAGTTTTATGTTGATGATGTAATTCCAGAATTGTAACTTATGATTATTATAGTTAATGTCATATCAAGTTAGGTTGCAAGCATTTGTCACTGTGAGAAGTTTTTTTCCTCAGTGGGCATGTGATAGTACTCTTCCCAATGACATGTGATGGTGAACTTTCTCAACACATAGAGCACTTAAACTGTGTTGTAGCAGGTCACCTTGAACTGCCTGGTAGAGTGAATCTGATATTACTGTCACATCAGTGCCTGTGTTGATTTTAAACTGGAAGCTGTAACCACACAGGCCTCCTCAGGGCTCCTCATTATTGTCCTCAAGTGAGCAGAGGAATGCTGTTTCATAATCCGCCTCCTGTGACACCTCTGGGAGTGTCACCTTGGACCTGAAGGCTGCGGCAGAATGACATTATGTCTGCTAGTGGGCTCCTGCCACACCTACCACACCATTTAGCAGCCTTAACGTGGTTTCTGTCCTACTTCTATGTTGTCCATGTTGGTGTTGTGTGGTCTGGAGTTGTTGGAGTACTTGGATATATTTGACTTTGTAGCCATGGCTTCCACAGGCTGGTCTGATTGAGTGTTGTTTAGGGGAGGCTTTGCTGTTTCTCTATGACTACATAAAGTCATTTTATGAAGCTGTCAGATTCTCCCCTTTCTTTCTTTAATGGAATTTGGCTCCCTAAAATATCAGGTTATGTTGGGCAATAAAATAGTGCGCTTGTGCAGCTTATATTCTTGCATTTACAACAGACTTCGGCTCTGGCCCCATCGTGTACAGTAATGTATTGACCTGCTTCCCTTGTGACTGCCCCCTGGTTTATTTGCGGTGGTGGATCAGTGGACATGGCTAAACAGTCAGTCAGTGAAAAAGTCAGTGAAGAACCTAAGTATAATGGGCTGATTTCTCACTTAGTTAGCTAGCCTAGTAGATTGCTTGTAAAAAAAAAAAAATCTCCCTGTGTTGTGGCTTGAGTGTGTAACTTAGCTTGAACAAGCAGGTTGCTACTCTATATGCTAAACTTTGAAGCTGATGTAGCAACATTGGATTCTCATATTCATACTCAGGTGGTAGCCACATCTTTAGCACACATAACAGTCTTATTGTTGGTATGTGCTGTATTGATATTTAATATATTTGACCAATGACCTGTTGTATTCAGCACTACAAACCCAGACTGTCATGGCCGCATGCGGAAACTCACCTAAGATATTAGTGACGGACACAGATGCAATCACTACAGAAGTGTGTTTATGATTTTAGGCCCTTAACATTGTCTTACAGATGAGGTGCAGTACTGTCAGTAACTTGCTAACTCAAACCATAGACTGTAGAAAGTAATGGACTGTGGTGTCACTGGGTCATTTTCTACTGGCCTGTTTGAAGTCTGACAAATGGGACCTCTGGGTGCAGACATGTTGTATTTTTGGAGCAATACTTATATAACAATACAATACAATAACAGTAAAAGGGTAGAGCAGGTGATTGCTCTAATAACCAATGAAAAAAAACAGAATAAAATAGGAAATATAAAGTCAAACATCAAAGTTGATTAAAAAAAGTACTATTTAGGAAAGCATATTGCTATAATTAGGTTGTAAACTGCCACAGAAAAATCACGTTATTACCCCTCAAAATCCTCCAGTCTCTTAGCAACATGAGCATATGTAGATGCCTGCCTTTCTAGCAAGTGTAAAAATATAAGGGAATGTGTTAGGAATAAACACAGCCAGCAGACACGCTAGTTGTCACTCTCCTTTCCCAAACCTCTCCCATTAGATAGTGAAAAGGTAGACTTACTTTGCGTGGGACTTCTCTGGAGAAGTAGCTATAGGGGGAGAACTTGAGATGGCAGGTGTCCTTGGTACGATTGTTGACTATTTCAATGTCCCCAGACTACAAACAGCAAAAGTGTGGGAGACAGCAAGACAAGAAAGAAGAAATGTGCACGTGAATTTTCAAGTGTCTGATGAACTAAACCGCTTTCCCTCAGTAACACAACACACACTACTGATGCGTGGGTCGACTTCTTTATACCCACAATTCAGACGGATTTGGGTCAGAAAAAAAAAATTCTGAATAATCACGGGTGGGTGCGGGTAGAGGAAAAGTATTCTTAGTACCTCATATCCTTAATTAGCAGAGTTACCGTATTTTGTGTGATGTGTGTCATGTGACGACCTCTTGCGGGATCCTTGGGCCAATCGCGCTCACTGAACTGCTACAAAGAGGCAGCTAGCTAGCAATGATAAAAGTGAAGAAATGTCACGAGACTTGGAAAAGATTCAGGGAAAAACTTTAGCGAACTGGTTCGAGAGGACGGCGATCTGTAACCACTGTGAAGTGCTGTATGTTCGTGTGTTAGTTTTAAATTACTTAGTCTGGGGCATTATTTTAAAAAATGAGGTTCATGTGAATGCGGGTCTATCATGTTTATAATTTTCACCACGTTAGGTGGTTGTGGGTGGGTGCACAGCAAATGCTGGCGGGTGCAGTTGACGTCAAAGCAGACCCACGCATCACTTACACACATTCTCTCTCTCTCTCCCTCCTTCTCTCTCTCTCTCATTTCTCAATTCACATTTCAACACATGCACATATATTTGTGCATGTACACGCACACACACGCGCACACACATATTCTCCCACTCAATATCACACTCACTCTCACTTTCCCTGCGATTTCATCTTCTGCATCAGGACTATTTTATTTTATTTGCTTTGTTTTCCTTTTATTTCTCATTTTTTTGTTGTTATATCATATTTTTTGTTTCTTTAGGGGTGAAATGTTTTCATAAGCCCTCTAGTTTTTATTGTGCTGCATTGAGTGTGAGAGAGGAACACACCTGATCAATCCACAGTTTCCCTACAATAATGTTGTGCACTGTGGAGGTTACTTTGCTCCACACATAGTGATTTCCACTCGAGTGGAACTGCAGGTGAATGTATCCTACAGAGATGAAAAAGAAGATAAACAGTTTTTACAAATGTGCAAAACATCTCAGTTCTGTACTCACAAATAGTACATGTTCTCTCTTTCTAACAGATGTTTCATGTGTACTTCAAAGATCATATTTGGATGGCCATTTGGTACTACATACCAAGCTTTGTATGTTTCTTGTATGACGTATGTCAGTAAGTCCTGTGTTACTTTTGCAAGTAACCAATCATCATTTAGAACATATAATCTACTCATCTACTACAATTCATTGGCTCGTAAAATAGTTAAAATAACCAGTGAATGTTGGAATTTACCAGCTACTGTGGCCAGTGGTCAAAAACATTTCCTACCCTGCTTGTAACTTGGAATTGTGATCTATTAGCATTATCTTCATCAAGGTAAATTCCTCATGATTGTGATTCTTACCTAATGGCATGACAGAGATATATTTCCCACGGAACTTGCTATCAATAGTGATCTCCTGCCATAGGGTCCAACCTCGTTGTGACGTCACATGGTGGGCAGCAGCTGGGGGGTGATGACTGACCTGAGAGTGAATGATATCAGTTGGCATCAGCAGCAGCAGCAGCCATCTGTTTTTCTTGCAAAACAACATACACTATATCTATGTTTTTGTCTGAAAACGAGTATGTGAGTCTGTGTGTATGTAAGAGCAAACAGCAAGTGTCTCTGTGTGTGTGTGAACATACGCTTGTCAGGATGTGTATGTGTCTCTGTATATACAGCATTCATCAATACTCAGGATAAGGTGTTACTATCCCTTGTGCCATATCCCAGAGCAAACACTCATTTCAAATACTATACAAATGATACAAAAACCACCAACTGAACTCCATAGCAGACATCAGGCCACACCATCATAAAACTACAGAGTGCCACCATTTGCCAACTACCTACCCTATAGCCTACAGCACTACGTGGCATGCCTTTCCACCCACTGCCCCTGTTTTGCCTGTGACACTACCTTATCACACTTTATTGCCTCCTGATGATATATTTCCTCAACCACCATGTTGATTTTTTCTAATGGTGTAGCCCTACTCCAAACAGGTTTCCTTACACACAGCGCTAAACCTCCTCACCCCAGGCTGCACATGGCCTACACTGTCTCTAAGTCTAAGTGCTGCCTGTGCTGCTATTTTGGGTTCCACTTTCGCCCCATTTTAACTGTGGACGCTACCCTCCTAACCATTAGATCCTTTGACTCAGAGTCATTTCCAATCTAACTTTGGCACACTTGTACTCTGTACTCTGTCAAGCTAGATATTGGTAATTCTCAAATGCAATTCCCATACAAAGCCACACTGCTTAGACAGCGTGGGGCTCCAAGCCATTTTCTAATGAATGAGCTAACCAACCTTTCAAGCTTTTCTACCTTAGATGGGGGAGCCTCATGCTGTCTGGCACTCTAAAGAAATAAAAATGTAAAAAATAAAAGTGTGTATGTGTTTGCCTGTCTGACCTGTTCAGAGATGGAGCGATAACCATACTCCTCCAAACGGTCCAGCTCGTAAGTCTCCCCCAGAAGAGGATTGAAGGGCTTGGCCGTACGGTGGACCGTGGTGGAGTAGGAGGAGACGGAAAAGGCAGCCACCAGGCACATCTGCTCCAGGGAGGAGTCACAGCGAGCTGCCCGGTCCAGAAGCTCGCTATACTCTAGATCTTCAGTTAAACGCTGCAGCATTGACAAAGGCTCATTGAAGTTTACCTGCAATAAGATACAGGCACACACACACAAGCACACACACACAAGATTCAACAATTACCCATCGCCTCACAATTCAAGTGTCACAAAAACTATATTACAACCAGTTTTGTATTTACAGGCATGGGTATCTTGGACAGCTCTTTGCCAATGCAGTTCTTCATGATGCTCCACAGGTTCAGGGAGTAATTGGGTTTGTCAGGAATACGGCTGCGTCTTGTTCTTCGTAGCTGCATGTGGTTTGTGCCTGAGGAGTCCTGAAAAGAGAAAACAAAATGCAAGTTGAATAGATAAGGTTTTTGTAAAAAAACTGGGATAGACCAGGAGAGAGTAGTCTATTGTTGTTAATCTATATGTAAGAAAAGGCTGATTTGAATTAAATTGAATTGAATTTTTTTTTGTGTGTGTAGGTGTATATGGGTGTGTGTGCAGGGCTGCAGCTGAAATGGCAGATCAGCTATAACACGATGTACACATTAGCTGATAGAAATGAGTAAAAGGTTACATTTGATCAGCATCAGCATGCTGAGGACCTACATTCTCATTGTGGGTCCAGTCATTGGGCATTCCTCCACTCATCATACTCTGATTACTCCCTGAGCGCCTGAGAGAAAGCAACAGAGTTTAATTACAGTATCACAGAAACAGTATTACAGGCTCGACTACAATGCAGCTCTTAGGTAACAGAGGTGAGGTCTCACTTGTGCTGTATGTGGTTACTTGCAGTCACAGTTATGAATGCAGGGGTGTCCTCCATGGCATCAAAGAACTCTGCATCCTCATTCTCATCACTGGCGTCCCCCTCCTGAGTCCTTTCCACACCTGCTGCAACAAACACAGGATCTTATACACAATACAGCTATACATAAATGTAGAATAAATCAAGAGATTTTAAAGTTAAGAGAATAAGCCACACCACAGTGTTATCAGTGCATCACTGTATCTGACCAGAAGGGGGCTACATTCGCATTCTCGGAGATTCATACCTGCAACACAGCTCTGAAAGGCTAGGGTGAGAGAGAGTGAGAGAGAGTCATCTCACCTGTATACGTGCTGGGATTCTCCCTCCAGGCTCTCTCTAAGCTGTTGTGCTGTTTGGCTAGCTGTTCAATGGTCTCCTCCAGATGGTTACGCTGTTCTCTCTCATACTGCAGGGTCTTTTGCCACCTCCTGCTGTGTGTTTCTGCTATGTCCAGAAAGTCACGACAAGCCTAAATTGTGAACACACACGAGAAGATCAATACAGAGCCCATAAGCTACATTCCCTCATATAAGTGACAATTGCAATTATCAGTCTCCCTATTACAGGGATTATTGTTGTATTGACCAGAGCAGTAGAGTGGCTCACATTGAGTAAACTCACATTGATCATAGCATTGGAGGTGATGCGGAAGAGAGTGGCACGCTCATTAACAGCTTTCAGTTTGTCTGTGCTGTCAGTGGATCCACGCAGTTCCTCTAGTTCACTGAGGGAGCGCTGGAGGGCAGCGCCGTGCTTGCCTATCAGTTCATTACAGGTGCTCAGGTCATCTAGTTTACTGGCCAGAGTCTTGAGCACCCCTTGGGTCAGGGCACGGTCCTCCTGGGGTACAGGACCCTCATCTCCTGAGTCATCTTCTCACAAAGTCGAAGGAGAAAGGTAGGTCATCCATCCAGTGTTCAATTACGTTCAAGTTTATATTCTGTACAACTAATTCACACATGCGTAAACAAATAATGCTCTAATATCATTAGAGGTCATACTGTCCCAATTACTGTTCAATTACATAACATGCTACATAGATGTGAATGGTGATGAAATCACAAGTAATTGCTGTATTAAGAAAATGAGTGCCTCATCAGACGCACTAGATGGAAAGATATTTGTAATAGTGTAGTTTTAGCCTGAGACTGATTGAAAGAGTGCCAGTGCAGAAGGGAGGGAGAAAGATAATAACTCTTCACACCCTGATCCCCCTACTTCCTCCTTTACACTAACAAAAACCTGTGAATGAACATGGTTGCCCTGGAAACGTAGGCCTGTGCAATTGGGAGGCCAGGCTATTTTTAGCAGCAGGCAGAAGAAAGATGACGCACTACCCTTTCCCTCCTCTCTCTTTCCCATGTTGGCATGAGCTGAGCCATCAGTTGAGAGGGAGCCTGGCCTAATAGCCAAGCACCAGAAAAGGAATATTCCTTCAGAGAGGTTATTACATGAACTTGCGTTTCCTTAAAAGAGCAAAGGAGGATGCTGCAGCATAAAGACTGGCCGTTAGACAGCCTCTCAGGGAACAGGGAAAACCACTTCTTGGATTTAGGCCACCTGAAATTGTGACAATTAGCCTATTTAAAGATGATTAACACATAGTACAAATTTGGGTCATGGCTGGTGTCTGTCCTTAAGCAGTTGAAAATGTCAACATAAACATCCAGCTTTAAAATGCCTCCATCCTATGTAATCACACAGTTATAGATCATAACCAGATATCCCTGTTTCCTGTCTACTTCAAGAAACAGTTTGTGTACGTCTAAGCTGAAAGCTCCCAAACAGGTTGGCTGAATCTAGGCCAGTATCAGCCTTGATTTTGAGCAGCAAAGCAGGGAGAAAGACGTCCATGCCGTATTAGAGGGAAATAAAAACAATCAGGGCAAACTGGATTAGTAAAGTCTCAGGAGGAGAAAATTAAAAGGAGAGAGTGAAAACTCCTTCAGGCATCTATAACGGTTTCATGACCCATATAGTGGAGAGAGAGAGACCTCTCTTGACTTGTAGATAGTGTTCATGGTATTGTGACACTACGTAGCCTAATGTATTAGATATCTGGGCCAGCTGCTGCTGCAGTAAACATGTTTACATGTACAAGGAAATATGTATGCCACTTCCAGATCCATAATACCAACCCATGGAATATTGTAGCTACAGGGAAAGGCATGCTAGTGTGGGTATTTATGATATTGGACCATGGAGAGTCTGAGACAAGCCGATGACTCATCCCTGAATCACGCCTACAGGTGATGGAAGGAGAACCAATATGGAGATAGTGGGAGAGGGAGTATAGAAAGGCAGAATGAGAGTTGAAATAGGCAATTTAGAGTAATCTTCTGCAGTACACATGTAGAAATCAAAGTCCCTCTTTTATTGAAAGCTTGCTGTAGCACAGCCTCTGTTAGCTGCACTGTTTTCCCCCCTTGGAGAGATTTATCTGGATTCACACTCTCTTCACACTGAATTCACATTTCAACTGTCAGTACACCAATGTAATACTCTGGTCACAAGTTGTTAGAGAGGCTATGCAGTATGCCTATTCTCTATCATTACTACAGCATTATTATTACAGCATTTGAAATATAACCTGTAGTGTACTACTACTCCAAGATAAACACAAGATAGATGTCTGATGACTTCTACAACGTCTACCCGATTACTGTAGTTCCAATCCAATTTTGCCAATGTGCCCAGCTATTGTTGCCAATAAACCCACAACCAAAACCTCCTGCTATAATAACCTGTAATCTCATCACACACAAACCAAAACACACATGTATTTGTGTGTGTACACACAAAAAAACAGGAACACAAATCACTAAACTGAGGAGGAGACAGAAAAATAAGATGTTTGTTCAGAAATAATTATGTAGGAAATTAATATAGATAGCCATGGTGAGATTAAAAATCAATGATGAAAACTATTACACAATCAAGCTAAAACATTAAGTCAAATAAGTAGGCTGCTCTTACACTATATACACCATATATATGA
>CABFOQ010054816.1:16453-27481 GCA_900660455.1 Gephyroberyx darwinii | reverse complement strand
GATTCCTCTGGAGGGTCTGAACCAGAACCAGAATAAACAGTCTTCAGACCCTTTTTGTCGAATGATATACTGGGTTCTAATACAAATATTTATGGTAGAGTGCATGAAAATGTTTCACTGTAAATGGTACTGTACATAGACACTGTAAATTGTAAATTGTCTTCATAAAATAAATTAGAAAATTAGATGACGTACGTCTGATTTCAGATTTTCATCTCTAAAAGGTAATTCTTGACAGTTTTGTGAACCCTCATGTAAACAACTATAATCAATGGAAAATGGAGCATCTTTAAACATCAGCTCCTAGTTTATGGAGCGGTCAATCTCAGTGAAGCAGTAAGTGAAAAACAAGTGAAAAACATCTGCAACTAATAAATTCACACAAATCGAAAGCAAATCAGCTTAAGAGTTTTCTTGAATCAAGTGTCTTTTATGGAGTGAATATGATACTAATACAATTTACAAATGTACGACATCACATCAGACAAGACAACCTGCTGAATTTAAGCCTATTATTAGAGGAAAAGAAACTAACCAACTAACTAAAGGACGGGACACATCCGCGCTAGATAGGTTTCCGTCTGCACTTAGAGGGATGAAGGTGCCTGCAAGTCGATGATCTGGGGTTAACTAGCAGCATACACGTGTGGATTCTTTTCCTCAGCGTACATGGAAATATAGTGTCAAAACCATTTGAAGTTTTGTGTCCCCACAACTTGAGATATTGACAAATGCATATTCAACACTCACAAGACAGGACTTGTGAGATTCGTGCAATTTTTCTTTCCTGTGCACAAATCTTTTTTGCTGTTTTTTTACTGTACTGTAAATTGTATTGGTATCATATTCACGCCAGTCTTTTCTTGATATTAGTGATCTGCTTTATTCTGTCTTGTTTCAATTTATTGATGCATTGTGATTCTTTATAGAAAATTCCTGAATCAAGTGAAACTACATTTATTGGGTTTATTTTACATTTGTATTTCAAAAAAAGTATATTATATGTATATGTATCTTGGGGAAAATGAAAGAATTGGAAGCAGGAAAAATCTGTGTACAAGCAAACTTTGCACAAAAGACAGGTATTATTTCAGAGACAGCAGAACCACCGATTGTTTGATTTAGACAGAAGGGCCTAGTTGGGTTAATGATGGTCAGAGTGATAGATTTTGTACATCCCACCAAAAGAAAAAGGATTTAAAAAAATGATTGACCATTAATGCATTATTTGCTTGCAACCTTTATTCAGTACATCAAAATGGTAAAATAAGATTAGATTCTCATACAGACAATAACTTAAATAAATACCATAATCAATTATCATCAACAAATGCGATAAGCAGTATCATCGAAGAAAGACCTAAGCCTCTTGACTTTTTCTGGCGCATTTGACTTTTTCCTATCTATTACAGGGGAGGCTATGTTTTAATATGCATCAAAGTAAATAGGTAAACAGTTAACAATTGAAGATTATTTTCATTTGGCATCATCACAGTCATTTGTGAAAACTGACTTTTTATTGTACAATCATTTCTGCATTGTTCTTTGAAAAGTGCTTTGTGACAATATGCCTCACAAAAAAGATGTAATGCTTTTTTTTTTTGTTTTTCCTCCATAAAAGAAAAACACAATTTACTAGAGGAACCTTAAAGATGCTTGCCTACAGCTCTATCTAGCAGTTTTGAAAAAACTACACAATCCCAAAGGCATCCCCTTTCGTCATCAGAAAGAAATCTGTATGGCACTAAATCAGGAAGCTTGATATGATTGTTGGTACGTGTTGTTGTAATATTTTTGCACTTTACATTGCACTGGAAAAATACCATGTAGTAAATAATACAAAACTATTTTAGACAGCACAATGGGAATACGATTTTTAAATTCACCCAATTGGCATGACAAATAGTGTTTTGCAGTATCTCACCTACAAAATTAAATCATTAACGGATTAAGAATTTCGAACCCTGATGTATTCAGAGGTTTGCTGGGTATGGTGGTAAGGCAGTCAGTGCAGCCAATAATCTTTTAAAAATTGTCATGGTGAAAGACGTTGTAACAACAGTGAGTTTTAATCCGTTGTGCTGAAGGTTTGTCGTCATTATCACAGTGTGAATTGTTCCAACTTCCAGCATCCTTCTCAGATATCAAGTCTGCTCCCATTCACAAATCTCCCTTTTGTTACAACAAGCCATCTTGTTCAAAAACGGAGGGCAGAAGGGAGAAGTCGAAGGGGACGAACTTGACACCTGTCCCGTGGTAGAATTTGTTCTGGAACTCAACCCTGAAATTGAGTTTTCATGTAAGCAAAGCCAGTGTAATAATGTCAGAATAAACAGGGTGAATGCTATCGGGAGACTGAAGACAGTAAAACAGTACTAGATCAGCTGGTGCAGCTGAGACTCACCAGTGTAGGCGGAGAGCATGGAGGAAGGCTGATAGGCCCTCCATCACTAGCAGGATGGACACGGTGAGCATGGCGAAGAGGCCGAAAACAGGAACCAAAACCAGCACTCCTAGTCTGGTGGTGATCCTCAGCCCCAGGCGCATCACCATGGCCCACAGCACCTCTGACAGCTCTAAAAACAATAAAAACACAGTACATATTTGCACAAATAAAATGCACACACACACAAACATGACTTGGACACACACACACACACAGAGGATTAGAGAGCGCACAGGGTGTGGCATTACCTTCACACACTATTGATAGTGACTGCACTTACGGGCGTGGGCCAAGCTGAGGGCCCAGAGACGCAGGTAGGAAGCAGTATTGGAAATGCAGCCCAAGCAGTACTCTATGGTATGAATGGCCTGGTGCAGGAGCACATCCGCAAAGTCAAACTGCAAGACAGTCAAAATAATATAGAAGATACCTCACTTAATTGATAGTGATTGGTAATTAAATACGGTTGTGATCTGACTTAAAGATACGATATGCAACTTTTCACCATGAGGCTTGCTAGCTCTGGCCGTGCACATACAACACACGACCACAGCAAATGGTTTATGTCCCAAAGCCCAAATATCAATGTGTGGCAGACTGGGGGGAGGGTGTGGGTGAGGCGTAGGCTGGATCCAGGAGAGAGTTGAGTCAGTGGACTGATTCTTTGAAAAGCCAATTTCAGGCACATGGAGGATTTAAGGATGATGTACACACAGATAATGATAATATATAATATATCCTATTTATTTATACTTATTTAAAGGTGAAAGAGTTGAATATTGCAGCTTTAAATGCGACAGATGACATCTATAGAGAGGACACTTGGGAGTCCTGACCTCTTTGGGAAGGGCTTCTCTGTTGGTCATGTCATCAAGTCCCTCCTCTTCGTCATCTTCATAGGAAGGCGCTGTGGAATTATCGTCCTCGCTTACACGCCTCACCCTCTCATAACCCTGAGGTGAGACAACAGCGCTTATCGTCATGGGTATTGAACAATGAATCAGACAGAAAACACGCAGCGCTGTTACCGTTTACTTCTCAACACACTTACTCTGCGTCTGCGCAGGCCTTTGCCTCCACGGTACAGCCAATAGAGGTAAAGCGGTTTTCCTAACAGCAGCACGGGAACTGACAGCATTGCTACCACAACTAGGAAGATTTGTATTCCGGTCTGTGGAATCAAGATAACACACACACACGCCACACACACACACACACACAAAAATGGTCAAAACACGTATAGAGCTGATAAACAGATAATATTTCAGAAGATGTGCTGCAGACACACCTGTCCTGGGTAGAGAGGAGTGACATCCCCTCCCTGCATGAGGAACATGTTGATGAAGTGGATGAGGATGCTGGGGGCCACGCTAGAGTCACGAGCACTGAATGCCACCCACTTGTAGAGAATCATGCAGACCAGGTAGCCAAAGAGACAGAGCAGGAAGAGCAGCTCAGGGAGAAATAGCAGATAGACATTAAATTTCTGTCGGAAGTGCCTGAAGGGAAAGAACAAGGTGTGGGAAGAAAGAAGGTGATGAAGTGGTGATTATAATGACTGGACCCCTCAACCCTAGCCTAAACAAATGGAGAGATACTATACTAGAGAACAAATAATCATTTAAGTATCACTCCGTAGTGTTAGTTTAACAGTATTATTGAAGTACAAACAAAAATGTATTCTTTCGTTTAGGTTAGCTACTCGTGATGATGCTGCACCAAGACTGACACTGATGGGTGCCCATACTGTGTATACATTAAAAAGGGTGACATAATACTGTCAAGGACCTCTAGCTCGAGTCACTCACAAGTGATTGAAGACACTAAGCACCACTCCAAAGCTCATGTGTATGATGCCAATGATGACAGACATCTTCATCTTGTAAGAGTTCAGGAAGGACAGACGGTTCACGGCCATGTTCCATATCTGTCAGAGAATCAGAAAGCACCTCGATGAAAACGAGCAAGACTCATGACTGTATTGGGAAGTGTAATATCACCTGACTGCATTTACTCACAGGATCAATACCAAATGGGTAGGGTCCAGTGAACACACCGCTGATATTAGGGTCTAGCGTGAGCAAAGCGTTTGTTCGGAGGGTTTCGTTTCTGCAATGTAAACACGTATCGGTTAGAAAAAGACTACGCCCATTAAAACTCAACATACACTGTTGATTTGCACATACTGCATTTGTGAGTCTGTGTTTGTACTGACGACTCACGTCCACTGCTGATTGGCGAACATAGCCCTAACACTCCAGCCGGAGCCAAATATGTTGATGGACTTGGAGAAACAGTCATTGTAGATCAGCCCAGTGTACACAGAGAAAAGTCCCATCATTAGGAGGATGTAGCGTCCCTCAAAGAACATCATCCAGATCTGAGGGTAAAAGAAGCGCAGGTGATCGCTGTACCAATGACAAATAAATCAAAATAACACAACAACACATTACAGATGAGAGGAGAAACGGTCCCGACCTCATTACTAGATCGTTTCCTCCTCTGCTTCTTCTCTGTCAGCACCATCCAAAGGGCAAAGAGAGTCATTACCGCCCCATGCCCAAGGTCGCCAAACATCACAGCGAACAGAAAGGGGAATGTGATGATGGTGTAGGGAGCTGTCAACGAGAGAAACGTATTAAACTATTATACTTGCTTCTGTGAACTACCACAAACCTTTATTCAACGCTGAGGCACTTTTGGGCCTCTTTACAAGATATATAGAGTGGTGCAGGAATGAGTCCTAAAACCAGGAAATGAGTTAGCATTTTCGCACTCCCAGTTCCCTCATCTTGAAGTCAATGGGTTTTTTGAATTGGTTTTTGGTTAGATGCCTGAAATAAGGTCTGTGGTTAACACAAGCTTAAGAGGTTTTCACGTTTTGTTCTACGACATAAAATACGTCAGTAAATACCCCACTCATGAATTTTGAAGCTTTTATGTGTCCTAAAAAAGGCAGTTGCTAACAAGTGGCTAAATGAGACTACAAAGGTTGTCGAGGACATTAAATGGCATCACGCCGAACACAGTAACTCATCTACTCACTAGTCCGCCTTTACAGCCTCTAGTTGCGTTTGTACTCGCGCTCTTCCAAACTATTCTAACTCAAACTTTCCAACTTGTAGATTTATCAAT
The DNA here is from genome assembly GCA_900660455.1 of Gephyroberyx darwinii. NCBI lineage: Eukaryota > Metazoa > Chordata > Actinopteri > Trachichthyiformes > Trachichthyidae > Gephyroberyx > Gephyroberyx darwinii. The sequence goes on along the minus strand of CABFOQ010054816.1, from coordinate 21,900 downwards.
TTATAGTATTTTTAGTGGTGGTGACGTTGAAGTCATGCGACCGTGGTGTAGTTTGTTTATAGCCTAACGTTAGCGTTTTACTTCTGGCGATTCCATTTAAGCTTCAAAAAAAGTTGTGTTCATTTGTGAAGATTATCTTGCTGAACAAAACATGTAAGTATCATAAACTTTTGTTTGCCACAGAGTTTATTTTCTGCAATAATCCAAAATCCAATGCAAAAATCCCATAGGCTTTTTGTCGAGGGAACCAGGGCAATACTAACTTCTGGGTTGGCCTACAAAAATACATCATCCCTGCACCACTCTATAGCACGCCCAACCCGAGGTTTTTTTGGGAGTTTTTCCTTGTCCTCTGTTGAGGGTCCAAGGCTGGGGGATGTTGTGCACTGTGAAGCCCTTAGAGACTGTAACGGTGATTAAAGGCTATACAAAGAAATGTGATTTGATTTGTTAGTTTCATTTAACTAACACTAGCACTAACCATACTACTGAGATAGAGCCTACCAATCGTCTCAATCATGGTCTAACTTATTTATGGTAATTACATCAACATGTCATTATATCAAGGTATCATAAGTTCACAATGATAAATTGTTTAAAAATGATACACATAGCACCTTTAACAGTGGTATGCCAATCATCACTTTAACAAAGGAGTTTTCATAACTTTTATAACTTTTTCATAACTTACAGAGTAACAAAGCGGCCAAATAATCAGTGTCTGAATTGCAGGGGCATCGGTCACAAAAACAGCAAAATTATTTCATGTGGGAGGGGAACACCATATACCAAACAAAACTGCATCGGCAAAGAGGCATCTTTTGTCACCTGTCGGTGAGCTTCTCAAAACTGGTATGTATGGCTGGGGTACTATTCAGAAATAACTTGTATTCAAGGTCAACGTACAAAGATGCATAATCTGGTGTAAGGAGATCAAAACTTGAAGCCCTGAGCAATGGAAAAAAGTAATGTGGTCTGATGAGTAGTCTTTGAGCCCTCTTCCTCCATCTAGATGTTGAAGAAAGCCAAAGGATGCCTTCAACCCACAAAGGGCATCATGCATGAATGTTTTTTATTTTTCTCTTAAATTTGTTCTTGTGAAATGCAGGAAGAGAAAAGTAATAAAATCCAGGTCTGATTCAGGAAATGTGTATAGATCCCCAATTCTGTTGTTATGCACAAATGCATTGATTTGCACTTTAATCTTAAAGGAGCAGCCTGGCAATTTGCTATTAGCCTATGTAAACACCCCAGCAAACCCATATAAGGACAGCAGATGTCAGTAGCTTGTGCACACCAACAACATGTCCACCTGCCAAACCATTGGTAGGTGGATAGAGAGATAAAAAATAGTAGCCAAGGATGGCCAAGGAATATGAGGCAACTTTATACAACCAGGAGCACCCTAAGGTGCAAACACTGTTCCCTCATGATGTTCCCAATATTCCAAGATTATCATGCCTCACACACACACAGCTAAACAAATTTCAATTCAGAGCAGAGAGCGAGGCATTCTCCGGGGGAGAACATAGTCATCGCTAGGCCGTCATCCAGGAACACGGACGGCGATATCAGCTTTCAGAAGATGGCGGCCAACAATGACGCAGAGGCTCCCTCACCACCTGAGACATAGGCTGGATGCAGGAGAGAATCAGGCTGGTGGGCTGGTTCTCCTTGCATCTGGCACCATCCAAATAAGGCCAATTGCAGCCAGGAACATTTAAATGTGTGTGATTCAGTAGAGAGAAGGAGAAAGGAGTGGGAAGATTGAAGCGGAAGAGCTGACCTCTGTCTCTGTCTGTCACAGCCCCTGGAGTAGCGAGTCCCGCTACACTCACTGCTTCAATGACTGTGGAAGAAAATACTTTGTACCTATGTTATATTTGTCATACTCTATATCCATGTATTCCATGCTGAATAGCCTTGTTAAGAAATACTGCATAAGCATAATGCTTCCTTTATCACTGTGCTCTTCAATCATTAGTTTCTGGGCCCCTTTTGACATCACAAGAGTTTACTCCTAGTTTTTCCTGATCCCTATCAGGTTGCTGGGTATCTTTGAACTGGCTGGTCTGTCTGAAACTCATACTTCCCCAGAAGTGTGAGAGTTACAGCCAATTAGGTCATTAGGGGTTACCGAGCTAGAACCTCAGAAGTTACACCTCTTTATGTATGTTAACCACACTCTCCCGATAAAAGTTGTGCACACTTAACATATTGTTGAAGACTTGCATAACACTTGCTGTGCTCTTCCCATGATCATGCTTTTATATTAAAGACACTTGATACAAGAGAAACTGTCTGAGAGGAGAATTTATTCAACAATGACCTACCTAGTCAACAGATCTAAACATCATTGAATCTTTGTAGGAAGTAGATTTAAAGGCTTTCCTTTTGAAGAAATCCAATATCCCACTACATACAGTTCAGGATGCAGTACGACACCAATACAAGGAGGACTGAAGCTGGTCTGAAGCCAAAGAGTAGCCCTCCTTATTAGATAGTTGATATTCATTCATACTGCCAGGAGTTTCCATTATTTTGTTCACCATCTGTAGGCTATACCAGTTTAAGGAAGGAGGGAAGGACATGAATCTAGAAGAGGTAAAAAAGAAGCAGCAGATGCCACATAAAGACACACAAACACACCTACACACACACACACTCACGGTGTCCAGGGAGGCGGCGGCCCGTAGGTCCGGTAGGAAGCCGACTTCCAGCAGGTGTAGCAGGAAGTTCTGGTCCTCGATGCCATAGACCCGGTCCAGGAACAGAACCATGGCTGCCTTATGATCCGGACAAAAACCTGCTGACATGTCTGGCTCCACCACTGACCCATCTGCGCACAGGCACACGCATACACACACACACACACACATGCGGAATACAGGTTTGAAGGTCAAGGTTTAATCATGACATGACCTCTAGATGTCACTGCAATTGAGCTTTTTTTTTTTTTTACTTTGCTTGCATTTTTAGTCTGAACTCGACCTATTTTAAAACTTGGACGAGGCTATGACATCAGATCCCATTCGAATCAGATTTCCTCCGTCTATACAAAGACTGACTGTAAAAGGCTACAATGCTGTATCATACAACACATATTATGTGTTGGAAATTTTATAAATTTTATTTTATATACGTCGTGGAGAATGGTGCATGTGCAGTAGATGAATGTTTGACTTTGACTTGCATAAACTGAACTTCCGGTTTTACCAGTTGACTACAGAAAGTGTTGTGAAATGGAAGATGACTCTGTTGGTAAGGTTAGAATGTAACTTAATGCTATAGTGACGTTAGCTGGCGCTAGCTAGCTAGCTAGGTGTTTGCTAACAAACTTTAGTTAGTTAACAATAACATTAGCTAACTTTGCCAAGTCCTGTCAAACATGCAGAACTACTAGCGGTGCAAAGTTAGCTCATTATTGTTGGCTATGCCATGTTAGTTAGCAAACACCTAGCTAGCGCCAGCTAACGTCACTAAACTTACCTAAAGAGTCATCCTCCGTCTCACAACACTTCCTCTTGTCAACTGTTTTTTTTCCATGCCCAGATCGGGTTAGAACTCGACTTGGGGGTAAGGATGCTGACAGATGCTGACACTCATTAATACTGCAAATAACTCTTAATAAGTGCATAGTTAACTGTTAATAAGTGCAAAATAAAGGATTTATTAACCTTAATAAAGCATTGTTCACACTTTAGATCTGTTACCCGCAAATAACTGTTAATAAATGCATAGTTAACTGGTATTAAGTGCATAATAAAGTATGTATTAACCTTAATAAAGAAACAAACAAGCTTAGTAACGGTTTAACAATTACATAATAGGTAAGTTAGTTAAACTCAATAAATGTGTTTGTAATGCAATTATAAACAATTATAAGAAAATCATAAGGCTTTATTAACATTCTTAAGCTGTCTATAAACTGTTAACAAGTTTCTTATAAGTGCTTATAAATGTCTTATAATCTAACAATAGACATGTTTATGATGCTATTATTAACACTTATATAGAATTATTAACACATAAGCACTTATAAGGGCCTTATTACCTATTAATTAACACTTATTACAAGGACCTTAATATAAAGTGTTACCCAGTTGGGTATATTGATATAGTATGTATCAATGAATGTTCATCTAATCTTATAGAGCAGGCATGCCTACGTGTGTGTGTGTGTGTGTGTGTGTGTGTGTGTGTGTGTGAGTGAGAGCGTGCACTTACCCTTAGCCAGGGTGGGCATGGGGAATGGGATGCTGATAACCCCCTCCAGGTCTTCTATGGGGATCAGGGATCTCAAGATGGCTCTGATGCGGATGGCCTCCCCTTTACCAGCATGGATCAACTGATATAAAGTGGATTAGAATAGCATAGCATAGCATAGAATAGAATAGTGATGTGTGTGTATGGTGTGTTTGTGTATGAGCTCATGAATGTGTCATGTGTATGTGCTTAAGTGTCTCTCTCAATTATGCGTGTGTGTGTCTTGTCACTTACGTGCATCTCTGGTGCACAACGGCCTAGCAGGTCGATGAGAGCAGCATAGAACGTCATGATGGCATTCCCCATGTGGATAGTATCATCTTCCTCTTCTTCTAACATGTCACTACTACACACACACACACACACACACACACACACACTGTCATTAGAAAGAAAATTTGTGTGTTTGCTTCAGCTTAAGTGTTTTTTATGAAGTTTAATTTAATCAGAAAGCTACTGTGTTAACAAATGGTAGAATGGGACAGTGAACTTTTTGAATTTGCAAGAGAAAAGAAAAGAGAAAAGATTTGCATCAAAAAGATTAACAAGCCGTACGCTGGCCTCCGTGTCAAAACCAATGACACAAGCAAATGAGACCAAGAGTAGTTCACTATCCCCGTGTTCTCACCACTGCCTGCCTCCCCATCCTGTTGCTCTTTACTGGCTTTAGTTGCGGTTCTGTGGAGTTGGAAAATCAAGATGTATTATATTGCCTTGGATCAAGCTTACCTATGTAGACAGCTATCCAAGTAAATATAATCCAAGTAAGACAACTGGGATTTCAAAGTCTAAAATAATGTAACTCTTAATAATCAAGCAAAGAAGCAAATCCCCATTGAGGGCGTACTCACACTTGGCCCGGTTGGCTTTAACCGTGCCGGAGCACGATTGTCCCCCCTCCCCACTCACCCACTGGCCTGCGCTCACATTGCACTTAACGTTCCGGGCCCATGCACGCTTACGTCATCACGATGCAACTTCTTGTGTTGATGAAAAGCGCTTTTGCACAGCGCAGTGGAGTTCATAATTTTACTTTGTGGCTTATTTGAGTCGCTTTGGGTGCGGTGACACATGGCCCTCTCACATGCCGTATAGATTTATTGATTATGCAACGCAGCGATTTTCAGTTAAACGTGATGCACATATAAGAAGATTTTTACGGAGGCAGCTGACGTTGAGGG
>CABFOQ010054816.1:0-16433 GCA_900660455.1 Gephyroberyx darwinii | reverse complement strand
CTTATTAACAGTTATTTGCAGGTACCGGATCTAAAGTGTGAACAATGCTTATTAAAGTTAATAAAGCCTTTATTAATGAGTGTCAGCATCTGTCAGCATCCTTACCCCCAAGTTGAGTTCAAATCCGATCTGGGTATGGAAAATAAACAGTTGACAAGAGGAAGTGTTGTGAGACGGAGGATGACTCTTTAGGTAAGTTTAGATTGTAATGCTATAGTGACGTTGAGTTAAACTCAATAAATGTGTTTGTAATGCAATTATAAACAATTATAAGAAAATCATAAGGCTTTATTAACATTCTTAAGCTGTCTATAAACTGTTAACAAGTTTCTTATAAGTGCTTATAAATGTCTTATAATCTAACAATAGACATGTTTATGATGCTATTATTCACACTTATACAGTCTTATTAACACATAATAATGTTAATAAGCATCTTATAAGGACTTATAAGGGCCTTATTACCTATTAATTAACGCTTATTACAAGGACCTTAATATAAAGTGTTACCTCCTTTTTAAGAGTGCAATGTTGTGGTCTTGGCCAGATTTGGGGTAATCTTTATTATTGGGACATAGGAATGCAGGGCTGCAGATTTGGGGTGTAAAACACGTAATATAACAAGGAATGTAACAAACTATTGCTCCCATGGAGTAATAAGTAAAGTAATATTACATTTGAAATGAGTAACAAGTCATTAGTAATAAACTACTAGCTAGAGTTGTCACGGTCACAGCCGTGCCTCAGGTTTTTCCTTGTGTTTCTTCTTCCTTTCCCCTGTGTCTCCTGTGCGTCCCAGTTTGTTTCTCTCTCTCTGTGTGTCTGTGATGTGGGCATTCACTCTCCCGGCTCCCTGATGAGCTGTCCAGCCTACTCACCTGCTCCAAGCCGCACACCTGCAATCCATCAACTCATCCACTCTGCAGTATATCTACCCAGGTTCTTCAGTCACTCATTGCCAGATCGTTGTTTCTACCATAGTGGTTAGCTCACGTCTCCGGCCACTTGAATTGTGTATTCAAGTTGTTATCTCTTGTGTGTATTTTTTGACTCTTCTGTGCCACAGGATCACTGCTTGCCTGCCTGCCTGTTCATCTCCCTGCCTGCCATTCAGCAATCCTGTCTGCCAGCCACTAACTTCCTAGCTAACCACATCAGCCACACTCACATCCAGCCCCCATTCCTGCTACGCCACACTTCACCAGCCATCAGCTCCCCTTTTCCCCTCTGCCTTCACCTCCTGGACTTCTCCCCTCATCCAGCCCCACTTCTTCTACGTTCACAATTCTGAGTCTGAGTTCTGCATTTGGGTTTCCCCTGTTGATCGTAACAAGAGTAACAAACCCAACACTGTTCATATATTTCTCTCATTGATATGCTATGATGTTCAGTTCAGAAATCGGTTCAATATTTTATGGTTTTTGATAGATTTCCAGTGTTTTAGAAAATCTCTCTGTCCCCATTAGAATGCAAAAATGATTTACAACACTCCAGTAGGTGGCGATAATGTGTCATAAATGTGTCATAATGTGTCAAAAAAAGAAAATGAAAAGCCTGTGTATTCAGCTTCTTCTTGAGCGGTGAGTTAATAATACACACAGTGAATCTATGGGTGCGATTCCTAAAGTTTAAGAGACTTTTCAACTTTTTATGGAGACACGGTGAACTTTACTTGTAAACAGGTAATTAAACCTAACAGTACTGACCACACATAAACAAACTGGTAGTCTGCCATTGCTCATAGATTCCTGGCGCATGCTCAATACATATAAAACAACAATTGCCATGCGCAAGATGAGGTCATGATGTCAGTGTTTTCCAAAAGCTCCGTTTCACCCGTCCACACAAATACATGGAAAATGGAGTTTTCTCCACCCTGGAAGGAGTTTTCATTTACCTCCATTTCCAGCTACCTAAAACGCCATTTTTGTGTGGACGGGAGGCCAAAGCTCAGAGAAAATACTATGTCTTCATAAATATCCATATACATGTGGACAGGGCATTAAGAGGCTCACTTGGCCGTAAAGGGTATTGGAATTTTTCCGAGAAACTCTGGGTTTCATGTTGCCTGGATCTACTTAACCTGGCCATTTGAGTGCAAAATCTGACCTGGAATCAGTATTCAGACATGCGGAAATCACTTTCTGTTAAATTCTGTTTAAGGCTTCTACAATACTCCCACAAGGCGTGTGAAGGGGGAGTGTATGTGTCTGCACTTTTCTGTGTGCGTGCATGTATGAAGTGTGTGTGTATCGTATTGTGGAGTTGGACACACCTAAGGCAGTCTTCAGCTTGAAAGATTACAGCCGCAATCTTGGCCCGAAAGGATACAGCTTGGCTTCTTAGTCCTATTTTATGACTAATAATAATGGTCCTACTTGTCTTGCTTCAGCACCGGTATGCCATTCATTTAAGGTGCTATTTGTTGTATTTCAGTCCATCAAATCCCCCCAATACAGACTTAAAGTGTGCCCAAATGACCTCTATGCAACATTAACATTTGACAACAGAGACTATAAATGTACATTTCAGATATTACAACTTATCTTTGTTTAGTAATTGGTGACACTGGGTGGTGGTAATATAGCCTGAGGGGTCATTTGATACCGTAATGATAGTGGGCTGTCATAGAGGCTGGATTGCTGTCACATCTCCCTATCAGTCATTTCTTAATAGTCTAGTCTTCTTTCATCGTGGGGTAAAAGGTAACTTCCATCATAGCTGATATACTGTATATCTTGGTTGGTTCAATCTTCAATAAATTTGTTTTTCTCAGTTCTCATCTCAGGTTAAAATAAATTGAAATTTTATTAATGGTGAACCAGAAACTGGAATACACCATTATGATCTAAATCTGGTTCATTTCATGCTCAATTTTAAAGGATTTTAGTTTTATTGATCTTTTTTTTTTATGAGAATAGCGTTTTGTATTCTACATTTGAACATCTTTGTTCCTACTGTAAATGGTTGTTGGTAATAAGTTAATTTTAATAGGAGCTAAATGCCTCCCCCTGTGCATGTCCCTTCACTGTCTAGTGTATGAACGCTGCTCTGCAATGGACATTCATTTATAGTAAAGAACAATGGTCTCTATTATAATAATAATGTACACACTGTGGTATCTATGCACATACATCTAATTCATTCACTCTCTTTCTGTCCCTCTCTCTCCTTCCCCCTTTCTGTCTCTCTTTCTCTCCCTCCAGATATCCATCCTGTCTCTCTTTTGCTTTCTTCCTTTCTTTCTCTGTCTTCTTCCTGCTGCCTTCCTTTTTTTCTTTCTCGTCTTCCCTCCTTCATGCTTGTTTCTCCTTTCCCTCCCTCATTTTCTCTCACTGTCTCATTCCCTCTTTTACTCTCTCTCCCTCCATCCCCCTCCTCCTCCTCCTTTGAGTCACATCCATATTATCTACCATCACTCCCTTAATAAATTACACCTGGGGATGGGGCATTGTTTAAGCAGACATAGTTATGTCTGTATATACCTAAGCATTGTGTTGCTGCGGTTCTCTTGTGGATGAATGGATATAATACGAGCTTGCTCTTTCATTCTTCCTTTTTGTCTCTCACTAAAACACACACACACACACACACACACACACACACACACACAGAAGAGGTTTCAATCTGATCAGATGCATATTTCACAGACTCCATAGAATGACTCTGTCCTACCTGTCCTACATTAATTTTCTTATCCGTTTATTCCTACTGTAGCACTCGTACCCCCCATAATAGAAATGTGGGCAGGGCCCTGAGTTCTTTTAGAATAAGGTTCTTTAAATATTAACGCTGAAACACAGTGTCAATTATCTTAACTTTCCTTGTATGTTTAAACCAAAATATGATAAAAGGCTTCCAAATGAAATAACCAAACACCACACAGGAATATGCTAAAGAGGTAATATTATTATTTAGAAAAAATAAAATGAGTACAAAATCAAAAACACAGTTCCAACCAAAATATACCTCAAACCCCAAAGCAAATAATAATGGGCCCACACTAAACACTCACACACCTATAGCCTGCAAACTACAAAAAAAACAAACGTTGCAGGCCTGGTTCGTGGCTTGTGTGCGTGGAGACCCAAAACCAATGGTTGCTTCACTCAATTAATGAGCAATAAATAAAATAAACAGGTACCTTGCAGCTGGTGCAGTTCTGTGGATGTTTATGATGAGTCTACCCGTGAAGTATTGGAGTGAAGTGAAGTGAAGTGATGTCTGTGGTGCGTTGACTGTCCGTAGTGCGTTGACTGGAAGGAAGAGATGAGCCTTCGGAGTCCTGGTTCCATCATGGCCAGAGGAACTCTGAGCAGCCTGGTAACTCAGAGCGCTATCGGGTGTCTTCGGCGTTTCCTCGTTGAAAACGTTTTGTGTCCACAATTGATTAGCTTAGTTAGCTAATTGTCCATTCACTGTGCTAACGAATATCCTGTTTAGCTTACGAGGCTTACCTACTCTGCGTTAGCGCTAGCGTTACATACCGAGTGCAATAGCGTAACAAGCTCCGTGTTGGATCTTGCAGCTCACAAACAGGCAACTTAATCCCCTCGCCGAATGTCGAGCTGACAGTCTAGGAATGAAGCCACAAGTTGGTCTAAACACTAATTCAGTACTTTTTACTTTACTTCTCCCACAAGCTTACGCAGTTCTCTGACTCGTTCTGTCTCTCTTTCCATCACTCTCCGCCCTTGCTCAATCACACACTATTCTTCCCCACACACAACCAATGGGAACACTCACTTATAGACTTCTGTTCAGTTAGCACAGTTTTGCCAGTTACATATAAAAAAAACATGTTTTTAACTAAACATTGACCTTTTTATACTTACTTATTCTGCAACATGTATACCATTAGTGTTTAAACATGAAATGATTTTTAATCATTCATACTGCATACTATTTATATATTTTTTACTGGGTTACACCCTCCCCCCTCTAAATGTCTGGTGTCCTCAACAGACCAATGAACTGAACACTTAACTCAACAGGAAGGGTGTACTATGATTTAGCATACTTTAGTTTTCTCCTATCTTAATAACAACACCTTGGTGTATTATTGTAATAGGCTGATCTCTGCTTTTACCAGGCTCATCATGAGTTGGTCTAAGGACTGGTTTCACAGTTCTCTTCTCACAGAATGAGTATCAGATCTGGGACATTTCCTGTCCTCAGAACTATGGACAACAGTTCTCTTTTCCCCAGACCTTGTAAAGACAGGATCTGCCTCCTGTTCAGACTTTGGGTCAGGATCAGTTTCATCTTTAGGGACTGCATTCTGATCAGGTTCAAGTTCGTCCACAACATAAAACTGTTCTTCAGCACTTTCGTCCTCGGCTGAACTTTCCTCAACAAGGCTTTCCTCTGACCTCTGTAAAGCATCCTGATCCTCTTGGATGACTGTTGAACTCCTTGATCTGTTCTTGGCATCTTGCAGAAATTCCTCCAGGTATGTATGGTAGGGTTTCTGTGATCTCTGAGGTACATAATACTCCAGATCAGAGGATGAGTCAGAGAGTTCCTGTAACTCTTGGGGGACTTGTTTGGTCTCAAGTGAATATTTGTGGTATTTATTCTCACAGGTGAGTCATCATCATCCTCCGCCTTGGGCATCCTCACATGCTGTCCAATAGGAAGGATGTGATCTCTGTGGATGGTTTTTACACTTCCTCTCCCATCCTCAGGCTTCACCTTGTACACTGGTAGGTTAGGCATTTTTCCCATCACAACATAGGGAACAGGGCTCCACCGTGGCTCGAGCTTGTGCTTTCCTTTCAGCCCCAAGTTTTTCAGTAGGACTCTGTCACCTATGTGCAACAGCTGGCATACAACCCTCTTGTCATACGACTTTTTGTTTCTCAGGTGAGTTTTGTCAGAAGCTTCCAAGGTAAGCTTGTAGGCTTTCTGCAAGTCTTCTTTCAACTTTGCCACATACTGTGCATGGCAAACATCATATTGGCCATCAGGAGATCTATGTTCCAAAACATAGATCAACAGGAAGTCTTGCTTCCCTACCAAACATAGGTAATAAGGTGAATACCCTGTAGCATCACACTTTGTACTGTTATAGGCATGAACCAAATATTCAACATGCTGGCTCCATTGAGACTTCTTCTCGCGGCTCAGAGTACCTAGCACGGAGAGTAAGGCCCGATTGAACCTCTCCAGTTGTGGATCTCCCTGCGGATGATACGGTGTAGTCTGTGACTTCCGTATTCCCTTCCCTGATCTGAGTGGATCCTCGCAGGCAGGCCATAGTGCCACCGTCTGTGCCTTCTGGTTTCCGGTTGGGAAAGCCTGTGCATAGCGGGTGAAATGGTCGGTGACCACTAACACATTGCTAATCCCCCTAGAATCTGGTTCCATTGAAAGGAAATCAATACACACTAGATCCATAGGTCTACTGCTTAAAATCTGACAACTGACATTTTAGGCCAGAAGAACTGGTTACTCAAGAGATCAGTAGTCCTTTCAATTCCAAAGTGTCCAAGGTCATCATGCAAAGACTTCAAAACTGCTTCATGGAACTCACTTGGCAATACAAGCTCAATAACTTCCTCAACGGAAGGACGCTTGCTCAAACGATGAAGCAGGTTGTCTTTCATGATCAGCTTCCCAAGCTCCCGTTTCATGCTAGACAACTCTGGACTGGTATGCGTTGGCCAGTTGCCATGGTTAACGGCCTGGATAGCTGGTCCTATCACTGTGTCGTTCTTTTGAGCTATCACCAGCTCCTGTTTTGACATCTGTCTCAACGACTTCAGCTCCAGATGTGTTGGGAAAGCGTAGATGTCCGGAACACACTTATGAGAGGCTCCCAGTTGATCTACACATCTCTGAGAACCTTTGTAGGAGTCTGAGATGTGGATTTGTTTACATATAGACTTCACACCTGTGTGTGGAATGGTCTCCCATTCCTCTGCATTCTGTTCATCAGGCATGTTTCTTGATCTATGTTTCTTCAGCTATGTTGTGTCTGCCTGGGCGGTACTGGACATCGACGTCGTATGTGGACAAAGCTGCCAGCCATCTGTGCCCGACAGCATTGAGCTTTGCTGTGGTGAGAACATAGGTGAGTGGGTTGTTATCTGTACATTCGGTGAACCTGGCTCCATACAGATAATCATTGAACTTGTCAACAACTGCCCACTTCAGGGAAAGAAACTCCAGCTGATGAATCAGATAGTTTCTCTCAGGCTGACTCAACTTCCTGCTCGCAAATGCAACAGGATGTAGGCCCTCAGGATAATCCTGGTAAAGAACGGCACCAAGCCCCTTTAAACTGGCAACTACATGGAGGATGTAGGGTTTGCTGGGGTCAGCAAATGCCAGGACAGGTGCATGAGTCAGACAGTGTATGATCTGGTGAAATGCATTGGTACAGGACTCATCCCACCTCTCACCAAAGGGCTCAGAAACTAGAACTCAGAACAAAAATCTTTGATATGCTTTTTACTTTTCTGCGTTGGAGCATATCCCTTTGCAAGCTCCGTCAGGTCTTACAATGGCAGAATAGTTGGCAATGAAGCGGCGGTAATGACCACAAAAACTGCAGGCTCTTCAGGTTGGTAGGCTGAGGCCAACTAGTGACTGCCTCGATCTTGGTGGGGTCAGGTGAAACACCATCTCGTGACACTATGTGTCCCAGGTATTTCACCTTGGGCAAACAGAACTGACATTTATCAAGGGAGACTTTCAGCCCCACTTCTCCGAGGCGATCGAAAACTTTGAGAAGTCTCATCTCATGCTCCTCCAATGACCTTCCAAAGACTATCAGGTCATCCAAGGAGACAAGGACCTGAAGCAAGTGCATGTCACCGACAGCCTTTTCCATTAGCCTTTAAAATGTTGCTGGCGCCCCAGTGATTCCTTGCGGCATCCTCTCGAACTGGTAGAAACCTAGTGGGCAGATGAATGCAGTCTTCTCTTTGTCCTCATCGGCCATGGCTATTTGATAATAGCCGCTTCTAAGATCCAGGACTGAGAACCACTTACTCCCTGACAAGGAGTCAAGTGCATCATCGATGCGCGGTGTCGTGTACTGGTCGGGAATGGTTGGACTATTAAGGAAACGATCGATGCACATCCTTATGGTTCCATTTTTCTGGCGCACGATCACAATGGGTGATGCATACAGGCTCCGGGACTCTTTTATGATTCCCGCACGCAGGAGCTCTTGCAAGTGCTTTCTTACATCCTCAATGCGAGACCGCTCTCTGAAAGGTCGCACATCAGACAGACGGATGGTGTGCTCTACGCCCTTAGCTAATCCTACATCCCATTCGTGCACGGAAAAGACATGGGATCTCTTGGACAGCTTCTGTCGCAGTCACTCCTTCCATTGTTCTGACACTGGAGAGTCTCCAAAGTTGATTAAACTTTTATCAAACTCTGAGGACACTGGTTGTTTAGGGGGAATGGTTGTGACAGACTCAACTGCGTACACGTTTCCCAAGATTGTTCCCATAGGAATAACAGTTTCTTTGAGTGACTAGTTTTGGACCAAGATTCTGAAACTGTTAACATTCACTGCATCACCTGCAATGACCATGGGCTGAAGGAACACACCAGCCGGGAGTGGTTCTGTAGGTGATGAGTCAACCATCAGGATCTCTTTCTCAACTTGGTGTTTGAACTCCACATGACAGACAGCGTGTAAATCACCACCACAAACCCCACTTCATCATCACTATCAGTGTCTAAAGCAGTGTCACTCTGAGATGGCTAGTCATCTCCAAGACAGGCTTGAATACCAAGAGTTGAAGTGATGTCAATGCCCATGGCTGTGCATTGCTCGACCATACGTCGGACATGACATGATATTGGTCCCTACAATGACTTTTACTAAAGACCGTTCCAGAAGCCGGAGGAAATCAGACAACTTCTCTCCTGTCTGCTGTTGCATCAAACGGAATGCAAAGTAAAGATCATCGCCAGACTCTGCTGTCCCAAAAGCACTCTGAAGTGCTTCTAAGCACTCGCCAAGACTAGCATTGGGTTCTGTGGCTCTCATTGCTTTAACTATTTCTAAAGCAGGCCCCTTCAGACTTTCCATCAGTCTTCAAATCTTTTCTTTATCAGAGCAGTCGCTCTCTTTGACCATGAGCCATGCTTGCTCCATCCAGTGGTCAAATTGCTCCTCACCTACTGGAACAGGCAATGTTCCGGAGAAGGTGCATAGGCAACGATAACAACCACCCTCAGATGGATGTTTAGCTGTCTTTTCTAAGAAATCCCCAACAGCCCTCAGAATGGACTCAGTGGGACTAGGGTTTAGCAGACTTTGAAGGTCCTCCATCTTCTTACCTTCAGCCTGCAGCAAACCTTTCAATTTGCTATTAAAGTCTTCAGCTATAGGAGGAACATCTCCAGGAATGACTAAGAGTCATGGCTCTTCTTTCTCAGAGAGCTGGACACAAGGAGGTACATGCGCTTCGCTTAAAACTTCTTTAGTTTCACACAAGACCATGAGCTTGCCAAGCCTTGCATTGAACAACCTCCCTTGGACATGGACACGGCCCAAGCACTTTTATGGTAGTGAGGGTTCCTTCTATTCGAGCTGTCTCAAGCTCTTCTGGAAGAACAACTAACAGGGCATGATCTCTATCTAGACCCTCACCACGGCTCCAATTAGCAAGCTCTGTCACCAACTCAGTATTGTCAACCATTCTCAATGTGTACCTTTTTCAATATTTACTTGTTTTTAAATCTACACTATATTTGCCGGAAACCTGAGACAATCCCAGCAGTGCCTCCATTTTATGTAGCGCTCCTACCCTCCATAATAGAAATGTGGGCAGGGCCCTGAGTTCTTTTAGAATAAGGTTCTTTAAATATTAACGCTGAAACACAGTGTCAATTATCTTAACTTTCTTGTATGTTTAAACCAAAATATGATAAAAGGCTTCCAAATGAAATAACCAAACACCACACAGGAATATGCTAAAGAGGTAATATTATTATTTAGAAAAAATAAAATTAGTACAAAATAAACAATTGGTGCAATTTATACTTTAAACTAAATGTCTCAAGAGTCTGAGTTCCCTCTCATACACACAGAAATGGATATACAAAAGGATAACTCAAAAACACAGTTCCAACCAAAATATACCTCAAACTCAGCATATAATAATGGGCCAACACTAAACACTCACACACCTATAGCTGGCAAACTACAAAAAAAACAAAAACGTTGCAGGCCTGGTTCGTGGCTTGTGTGCGTGGAGACGCAAAACCAATGGTTGCTTCACTCAATTAATGAGCAATAAATAAAATAAACAGGTACCTGGTAGCTGGTGCAGTTCTGTGGATGTTTATGATGAGTCTACCCATGAAGTATTGGAGTGAAGTGAAGTGAAGTGATGTCCGTGGTGCGTTGATTGTCCATGGTGCGTTGACTGGAAGGAAGAGAGAGAGGTTCCAGCGTGGCCAGAGGAACTCTGAGCAGCCTGGTAGGTCAGAGCGCTATCTGGTGTCTTCAGCGTTTCCTCGTTGAAAACGTTTTGTGTCCACAGTTGGTTAACTTAGTTAGCTAATTGTCCATTCATTGTGCTAACGAATAGCCTGTTTAGTTTAGGAGGCTTACCTACTCTGCGTTAGCGCTAGAATTACATAGCAAGTGCAACAGCGTAACAAGCTCCGTGTTGGATTTTGCTGCTGACAAACAGGCAACTTAATCCCCTCGCCGAATGTCGAGTTGACAGTCTAGGAATTAAGCCACAAATTGGTATAAACACTAATTCAGTACTTTTTACCTTACTTCTCCCACAAGCTTACGCAGTTCTCTGACTCTTTCTGCCTCTCTTTCCGTCACTCTCCACCCTCGCTCAATCACACACTACTCTTCCCCACACACAACCAATGGGAACACTCACTTATAGACTTCCGTTCAATTAGCACAGTTTTGCCAGTTATATATAAAAAAAAACTATGAACACTTATTTTAACATGTTTTTAACTAAACATTGACCTTTTTATAGTTATTTATTCTGCAACATGTATACCATTAGTTTTTAAACATTAAATGATTTTTAATCTCAGATTTCATAGGCTACTGCATACTATTTATATATATTTTTACTGGGTTACACTACTCTTGGTAAGGGGGGTTCAGGTCAGCAGGCCATCACAGGCGAATACAGATAGAGAGACGACGCGCTCACATTCACACCTATGGACAAGAGTCTCCAATCCTCCTGACTTGCATGTCTTCGGACCATGTAGGAAACGCACACGGGAAAAACATGTAAACTCAACATAGAAAGGGCGCAGGGCAGCAATCAAACCCAGGACTTTTTGTTTTTTGCTGTAAGGCGACAGTGTTAATGGCCTACATGTTATAGAAAGTTGTGGACTGTGTGTACTGAAAAATGGTTGAGTTGTAGAACTAGACAGGCTTCTTAACTGTTTTTTTTATGTGTTGTGGCAGAATGCATTCAGTCATCATAGTGCTGCCTGAGTTACAAAATACAGAATGTGAAAAGCATTATTGATCAAAGTGGATGAGTATAGAAAGGGAGTATTGATAGTAGAACTGCAGTGCTAATTTGATGCCAAATGGGATCTAAGCAGAAGGTTTAATATGCTCTTTAACCTTACACTCCATACAGTGTGTCATTTTTCCCAGGGCCCATCACAGAAATGTTCTCACCAGACATCTCATCTAACCCCATCACTCCCCATAAATAAATAAAGATTAATAAAAGACCATCTGCCAAAAATTTGGTTTTCTGGAATGTATATTTCGACTAGTAGCAAAGTTTTAACAACTAGTGTCATATAATAGAGGTCTTTTTAATGCTGAAGCTACAGGTGCCAAATAAATTCCTGATATGTACTGGGGAATTAAAGATATCAATAATTATGTATCAACTAGTAGAAATTTAATTTTAACTAAGAATGTTAACACAACTAGTGGATGTTGTTTATAGACATCTTAATTTATCGTTTTTACTAGTGATAACTATTATTTGAAAATAATAAACTGCACTAGTAAGCTTGATAGATTAAATGTTAAAACAGCTTGCCATGCTTATGCACCTACAGTACATGTGTTAAAATTCCATAATATCTAAGAATACGTTTTCAGACAGTACCAGACGCAGTATTTTGTTGCATCACTGTCATAGCTATAATCACAGAAAAGAATACCCACTCCAGTATTACTACTATAGTAAGACCTGACACTGGACCTGCATGCATAGAGTAGGTGACTGAAAACCTTTGGAACTCCATCCCATGTTATAATGCTCTTCTTAACCAAACTTAACCTTGTCACATTACAACCAGGTGAAAATGGCATGTCCAATTCGTGGTGTTGTAACATAATCCAATTTGTGGTGGAAAAACATAATGCTTACAACATTTCTGCCCACAACATGTAATCTGCGTTTCAGAGTTTGTGCTGATTTCATGAAATTTCATGAGACTGTGTTGCTCATGCTCACACGCTCTCTCTCTCTCTCACACACACACACACAGAACATATGTTGTGCTCAAGTCAACTGTATTATCTCTCTCACAAACACACAAACACTATCTCTCTCTGTCTCTCCCTCCCCCAAATATACACATACCTAAAGAAACACACACACACACACACCACCAAATATGTGTTGCACTCAGGCCAAGTCCAAGGATAGCCTGAGGATAGGAAACAGTTGGCTGCCACATTTGGCTGGTTCCACACTGTTAGTCAGAGATGGGCTCAAGTCTACTGGGGGAAAAGTATTTTTAAATGATACCGACCCCTGTGTCTGTGTGTGTGTGCATGTTTGTGTATATATGCATGCATAGGTGTGAGAGGGTTCATATCTGTGTATGTTTCTGCATATTTATGTATGTGTGTTTATGTATATGTACACGTACATATGCATGTAATGGATTTTGTGTGTGTGTGGCATGTGCAAGCATTCACTTGCGTCATTTAGGTAGTTACTTGACGAGTTTTCTGAACATCAGCAAGCTGTCACGTACAACTGGTCCATTACCTTTGGTTCTGTGTGTGTGTGTGTCTTTGTGTGTGTGTGTGTGTGTGTGTGAGTGTGCACCCATGCAAGCTTAATTTCTTGATTTTCATGTTCTCGATGGCTTTCCATAATGGAACTGTTGGGCATTTCAATGAAAATGAAAATGTGTGTTAATGTTTACTGCCAGTACCACTATCATTAGTGAAATCTTGAATGCATTGATGAAACACCCTCAAGCCTACAACTTGCTCAAATCCCCACACAATATGTTAAGAAGAGTTCTATGTTGAGTAATATGTTGTAAAGAGTATGTTATTGTCTCTGTCAGTTCAGCAATGTGTTAGGGCATGCCACACTGTGCTTTTGGAAACAATGAATCAAAACATGCTATGTCGTAGCAGTTACTGTCTCTCACTCTTCCTTCATTTGTCAATTTATTTAATTTAATTTATTTCATTACCACAGTGCTTTTTCTTTCCTCATTATTTCTTTTTTGGACTTCTCATCCCTATCCTGCCTCAGTCACTCTTACATCTGCAGCTTGTTCAGAATGCAGCAAAGATGTTAACTCCTGCCAAGGAATCATACAATATATCCCCAGATTTACTATCTCTAATTTTTTTTACATTTACACATGTATTTATTTACATATATTTACACAATTATGGCTATTATTATTATCATCATTTTGCCAAAGTTTCTCAAGAACTTTCATGTCTGGAAAGCCCTTTTACATCACAGCTATCCCAAAACAGTCAAAACATTAAGCTCCTCTACAAGAATTCTGCATAGATGATAATATTATATTATAATATATACATACACAGTACTGTGCCAAAGGCTTAGGCACCCTAGATTTTTGTATATAAATTTGGTCTCAGATGTTTATTTTTTGTGTTCTGTATTAGTGTTTTTACATTACTGCTCTTTATAGTATTTTTAATATTTAGAAACCATTCATTTCATTAGTTTTAAAAGCATCTTTGCTTTACAGAATTTTCTTTACATGTGCCTAAGACTTTTGCACAGTACTGTATACACGTTACATGAAGTAGGAACATCTCAGGTCATTTTTCTGAATAAATCATTTTAAATATTACTCAAAGTGAATATCTCAGACCCTCATCCAATACTCTGCATTTGTTAGGAGCTCTGTTGTGGAATATGAGGAAGGTGCTTAATTGTCCCATTTAGAAAGCTTGACCTTGCTGGAATCTAATTAATTAGTGTGCTGTGAAGGTTAATTAGTAATGGGGGATGTCCATGCATCATAAAGCCCCTGTCTTAACCCACAGTGGCAGTCGGGCAGAAAAACAACCATCAGTCATCCCCTTGGTGAGAAAAATCATAACTGATACTCACACATTTAGATCACAGTTCATCTCTGTCCAGCTTTTGTTCATTGACCCCTCCTGACATGAAAGGCAAAGGATCTATCAGACAGGATTTTGCATTTGAATAATCAATGAGTTAATGTAATGTCACATTTTAATTGATGGATTAAGATTTTGATGCAGAAGGTGAAAGTTGCAGCCATCTTCATTGCAACAATCAACATGTACAATTTCAAAGATTATTTTTTGGACATTTCTGCATTATTAGTGTACATTAGAGAGAGAAAATAAAGATGGGTGGAGGCATGTTTGTCATCTGGATTGAAATTGGAAATGCATTGGAAATGTTGGGAATTCATGCATACATTTTGCCCACTAATACCCCAGTATGCATTAGGATGCAGAACGATGACCATGTGGTGCACCAATATAAAAACGGCGCCTGTGAAAAGAGGTCCCATTTTTATTAAATAAAACAAACAAAAAGGCACATCATAGTAAACCTCAGACACCACTTCTAAGTGTTAAGCCTCAGAATAAAAGTCTAAAAGTCTATCAGTTGGGGCAATGCTTTTACTGTGTTTTGCTTTTGGCATACAAACACATACAAACACACACACACACACACACACACCATGACCTGTATGCTAGTAGGTAATGGAAATCAGTTGGGCTTGTTTAAATATTTATGCCCCATGACCAGCCGGAGCGATTAGATTACAAACTAACAAATTATGTTATTTCTGTCTGTTATGGTGTGTAAATATGGTTCAAAACAAGAAAGGTTGTGAGAAAGGTGGAAACTGCGTGGCAAGCTACCCTGGACTTGAAATCATAAGTAAACTTCATGGATGGTGGCATGGGTGGGGTGGGGTGCTAACTACATAGGCCTCTTCATGAAGCTGTAATTGACTGTCAAGTGAGGAAACAACTGTGCAATGCAGGAATAAGAAGATATTTTATGTGGGTAATAAAACCATAGCTATTAACAATGTTATGTATTAATATATTAAGAACATTATTTGTGAGAGGGAGAAGTGTTTTTAGCCTTGGTAAAGTTTAAAAAAAGTTTTAGTGCTAGTTTTAGTACTAGTAAAGTAATGATTAACTTTTGCCCCTTTTCGCTCCTTTTGTAGATAATAGCCCTGTTGTTTGTGCTCATTTAATTTGTCTAATGTGTGAAGTCTGTTTAACACTAGAACCGCCAGGATTATAGTACTACCTTCAACCGGTCTCCCAGACCGTTGGCATTGATGGCGTTCACAGTTGCAGTAACAATGTATTTGTTTGATAAAGTTGAGTGTTAATTATCAAAAATAAATACAAAATAAAAAATACAATACCAAATAAGCTATAGGGTCCTGGTATATGGCAGCCTTTGCAGCTTTTACGACAGGCGCTATAGCTGATGCAAGTGTGGAATTCAAGCTATATGTCCAAAACCAATAAACAAGAAATATTAATGCATGACTCTGATGTATTTAGATATATGCAACCAAGGAAACAACACATGCAAAGTCAACTAAAGTGTTAGGCTATAGGCGATCTCACGGCTTTGCTCTAGGCTGCTTTCACAGTGTGCAGCCTTGCGGTAGCCTTTCACTGCATGGGCCAAAACTGAACAATTTGTAGTATTGACAATGCTAAAGTAGAATAATTTACACTCTTCTATCAGATAGGACAACTATTAGGCTATGTATATCAATAAAGACACGACAGAATAAACAAAATAAAAACATTTATTTGCTGCAGGAATTAGTGTCCCGACTCAAAATAGCAACAATATATTTATAACAATATAGTTATAGTAATGAATCTAATACAATATAATTCTTCAAATTTTAACATTAATAATTCATTATTGTTATCATTATTATTATCATTATTATTATTATTATTATTATTATGAACAATATAACGAACAAATAATGACAGAATAATGACAGGCCAGGGGAAAGGAAAAACGACAAGATGTCGCAAGATGTTCGCGTTGATGGCAGCCAGGTCCAGGATTGCAGAACAGAATACAGCCGAGCCATCGGATCCACCACGTCAACTCCGACCTGAGATAGAAATTAGCGCAAGCTGTAATCAATGTTGGTGGTAAAAATTGAAGTAACATAAATTG
>CABFOQ010054815.1:3000-16303 GCA_900660455.1 Gephyroberyx darwinii | reverse complement strand
CGCCTCTGTATAGGTACTATACATTCATGAACGTGCAGCTGCTTCAAAGTGCAAAGTTGTGCAGAGCTGTAAAAAAAGTCATAAAAAGTTGTAAAAATCAATAAGGAATAATAAGGAATAACAATGTTATAAATGCCAATAGCTGTGCAAAATGTGCCATCCACACCCGTACCTGTGCCGGAGAGAGCACACGCCGCTTCTCCAGATGCAAGTAGCCCTATTTCAAATGCTCTGGCTATTCTCTCATTTTAAAATTTAATTTCATTCAACTTTTACAACCGAGTCCGCGCACCAACCACGCACCAACAGTGCACGCCAAGTGCAACATCAAGGATCCACTGAGTGTATTTCTCTGTATACTGGACATGGGTACTATGATTACAGCTTTCCCTAATTTCTATCTCTGGTCAGTTTGGGCCGTGGTGGATTTAGATGGCTTGGCTTTACTCTGTAAAAGGGGCGCACAGCTTGTACAAAAAATGCACAGGGAAAGGCGTCACCTGCGAGCGCGTCAAGTCCAGTCTGACCGCATATGTTTCGAGAGAGACGCAAAACGGAGGCGATGCCAAATAACTAAAAAAAAAAAGAAATAGCCACTACAAACAGAACAAGACCCTGATCGCATGTCAAGGATGGAAGCGACCTGATTGTGGGAAATGCACTGCAAGGGCGAAGAGCTTTTGCCCCGGCTGCAGTGCATAAATAAAGGCAACTAACTACTCAACCTCAGCTTTGTTCAAAATAACCCAATGTTTTCCTCTATTTCGTTTTCCAAAAATATGCCAAATTATGCAGTGATTATATGTTAATTATATTGTATATTTAGTTATTTTTTATTTTCTTCTGTTTATTGTGCTATTTTGTGTTGGGACACTGATTCCTGCAGCCAATAAATGTTTTTATTTCGTTTATTGTGTCATGTCTGTATTGAAATACAATAGTTGTTCTATCTGACACAATAGTGTAAAATATTCTATTTTAGCATTGTCAATACTACAAACTGTTCAGTTTTGGCCCATGCCGTGAAAGGCTACTGCGCACCGTGAAAGCAGCCTATACGGTGCGCACGGTGCATAGAACAGATCCAGCCTGCTTCACGTTGTAGCCTATAGCCTAGCACTTTTGCTGACTTTGCATATGTTGTTTCCTTTGTTGCATATATCAAGAACTAAATACATCAGAAGCATGTATTACTAGTTCTTGTTTGTTGGTTTAGGAAATATAGCATTGATTTCCACACGCATTGGCTATAGCGGCTGTAGTAATAGCCTATAGGCTACCATATACTGGGACCCTATAGCTTAATTGATCATTGTATATTGGATTATTAATTTATTTTTGATAATTTACAACCAACTTTATCAAGCAAATGCCTTGTTACTGTGACTGTGAACACCATTGATGCCATTATACCTAACGGTCTGGGAGACCGTTGGCAGTGGTTGAAGGTAGTGCTATAATCCTGGCGGTTCTAGTGTTAAGTCCTGTAAATTGCGAGGTGGGGACTCCATGGATTGGATTTGTTTTTCCAGGACATCCCACAGATGCTCGATTGGATTGAGATCTGGGGAATTTAGAGGCCAAGTCAACACCTTGAACTCTGCAAAAATTGTTCAGGAATGGTATGAGAAACATGACAGTGTGGCAGGACACATTATCCTGCTGAAAGAGGCCACTGCCATCAGGGAATACCGTACTTGGTACGATACTTGGTAGGCAACAATGTTGAGGTAGGTGGTACGTTTCAAAGTAACATCCACATGAATGCCAGGACCCAAGGTTTCCCGACAGCACATTGCCCAGAGCATCATACTGCCTCTGCTGCCTCTCTTCTTCCCATAGTGCATCCTGGTGCCATCTCTTCCCCAGGTAGAGGATGCACACGCACCCAGTCCAGTTCAGAACTGGTTAGCATGGGCTGGAACTGGAACTGGTCAGCATGGGCACTCTGACCGGTCTGCAGCTACACAGCCCCCATGCAACAAGCTGCGATGCACTGTGTGTTCTGACACCTTTCTATCATATCCAGCATTAGTTTTTTCAGCAATTTGTGCTACAGTAGCCCTTCTGTGGGATTGGACCAGACGGGCTAGCCTTCGCTCTGCCGTTTTGGAGATGCTCTGACCCAGTCGTCTAGCCATCACAATTTGGCCCTTGTCAAAGTCATTCAGATCCTTACGCTTGCCCATTTTTCCTGCTTCCAACACATCAACTTCAAGAACTGACTGTTCACTTGCTTCCCAATATATCCCACCCCTTGACAGGTGCCACTGTAACGAGATAATCAATCTTATTCATGTCACCTGTCAGTGGTTTTAATGTTGTGGCTGATATATGGTATATATATATATATGTATACACACGCATATATTACACACACACACACACACGTGTATATATATATATATATATATATATATACACACAAATTATTTTATCCATATTTTAGTTTCATTAGTCATTCATTAGTTATTCATTACTAACCCAATTGTCTTATTAATTATTGGGGCCAATAGATGAAAATTCAACGTGTTTTTTGTCATGATTATTTTGCATTGACTACTATGATACACTGATGTATGGTGGTGTATTCATGTATATATATATATATACATACATACACCACCATACAGGCGGAGGGAGACAGCGCAACACCCTATCGTCAACACCGGGCCGGGTTTATGGAGTGTAAATAAGATGGCCCGCTGGCCATTAACTCTGCTCTCCCTGTGTGGTCTCTGTCTGTCATGGACCCCAGTATTGTAGCAAGTTGCTACAATAACATTTCCCATTCAGTATGTTTTCCTTGACCTTAAGTAGAGTGGTAGAATTCAGAGTGATCTACATTGATGTAGTATATTCAGGAGACATCAACCGACCCCCCTCTTGAGATCATACAAAATACACAGCAACACCCAGAGACTAACACATTCCTCACCCAGGACCTTCCTTTGAAGCCAAGACCCCTGTTGTGCTCTCAGGAAAGCAACCCCCTTTGCAGCAAAAGCTGGATTTCCCCCATAAAGCTACCAAAAAGTAACACTTTGCAGGTTTGACTAGCCCGCTCCGGTGCCATTAGAAGATGGGACTGATGATAAGTGCCGGGGAAATGGACTTAATCAGCATTCCAAGGGAGACCCAGAATAAGAGATCAAAAGAACTCTGGAATGTATTACAAAAATGTGCTTTCTGTGTATGTTTTATTAGATATGAATGTCACAACCTGGGGCAGATGATGTATCTTACTCCCTCATGTATTCTCTTGGTTATTCAAGGCACACAGAATGTGCTATCAAGACTTTTGGTTTACCCGCCAGTGTTTTATGGTAAGACAGTGATGTTTGGTGTCATACGAACCCATTTGTTGTAAGGTGACCAAATCTGTCACTTGCATCCCCAAAGGATCAAGAAAAATGATGTTTTCCAAACCCGAGCTGTAAATGCAGTTTTAGGTAATTGTAATGACCGGTCATCAGGTTGTAAACTGATGCATGCAAATGAGGTAAACACCTACCACTCCTGGCAGATCATAAAACCTCTCAGCCCTGCTCTTCAGATTCAGATCTCTCACAAACATCAAGAAACTCAACCGTCCTGCAGTCCATCCCGCAGCCTGTCCTGTAACTAAGTTTGAACCTGGCTCAAAGCTCTTCTCCAGATCCAGATCAGCGCCAGAGTGAATCTTGCCGAGACGGCCGATTGAGTTCACTCAACCTGATCCATCTGACTACGACACCAAGTCAGAAGCCAGCCGCTAGTCTACTCTGCTTCCTGAACGACACGAGTCGGACCTCACTCCACCACGGCCCTCCTGACATCGACTGGTCCAGACCAACACGTGCGTATTTACCTGTCCACTGCGACTGCGTGACGGTTATCAGGGAGACAAGGATGCCGCTGACTTTCTTGTTGATGCACAGGTGATGCAAAGGCAGGGTTGAACTGTGAAAGTGAGGTTAGAATACTCTCTCTCTCTCTCCACTCTTTGCTGTCCCTTCCTTTCTGTCCCAAGTCTCCCGGAAACTGTCAGCTGTCCTTCAAGCCATCTTTCACTGTTGCCACGGTAACACAACTAGACGCATTACAGCTCAGGTCGTTTTGTCTGTGCCATTGCTATGTGTAATATCCTCTGCCACTGTTGTTTACCATACCTATGCCAATATTACCTGCCCTTATTTCATTTGACTTTGTTGTACATATTGTACATACATTTATCTCTCATTATTCTTTGTGTTTAATCAGTTAATAAATCTTTGCATTTATAAAGAACTGACTATTGTGTGTCATTGATATATCCTGGACATGAAGGTAGAAAATCACTGAAAATCTAGAGCTCACGTCTTCTGATTATTTGACTGATATCATTATAAAGAGACTATTCCAGTGTAAACTGGTGGTGCCCCGCGAGTGTTAATTAATAAGATATTAATTACTAAGAATAACTTTAATAATTGTCCATTTTCCAGAATTGACCAAATAGTCTCATGGTTCATAACGAAGCAACACGCTAAATTGACTATATGGATTAAAGGCTGGTCCTTCTTACTGTGAAATGTCCTTATGGTGACAAGTATCTACCAAGCTTCTGAAAGACATTGTAAAAATCATTGTATATTAAAAGTGCATATCAGTCTGACTTAGACAATTTCCTCATGAATAAAACTCATTACATGGACAGTTCCAGTCCACTCTTCTGATTGGCCTAGTCACATTCAAAGCCACTGTAAAATAACCAGTAAACACTCACTAGTGAGGCCACAACTGTTCATTCAAATATTAAAGCAGTAACCAAAAATCAAACCAAAAATGGGCCGAAGAATAACATTAAAACTAGAAAAACTTATATTTCCTGGAGAAAATGTGTCATGTTTTCAAGAAATAATTTCCACTGAAAATAACACCAGTAAAGTTTGAATGAGGATAGTGACAGTAGTAAATCAAAAAGATGATCAGTAACAGATTGGAGTATCTGTTAGCGCTTTTCCACCAACACGGTTCCCGTGCCGTGATGGTGCCAGAGCCTAATCTTGAACCATTCTGTGCATTCCCACCTAAATTGCTTCCATTCCGGCACCAAAAAGCTGTCTGGAACAAAGGTACCGTGATAAGATAAGATAAGATAAGATAAGATTCATTTATTAACATTTTGGGTGCACGCATGCACTAACACACACAACACAACACATGCGAGGGAACACACACACATGCAGGTAGGGTGTCCGAAATGAATTCAGTCTCTGCATTTAACCCATCCTAGCCAACCGTCCTCCAGGGGCAGCCAGGAGCAGTGGGCAGCCCTCTTCCGTAGGCGCCCGGGGACCAACTCTATCTTGACTCCTCGTCGTGGTCGGGACAGGATGTTGCATGTTTTTAGATGGGGGTTCTTTTTTTTTTTATAGGAGGAGACCCATGTGAACACGGGGAGAACATGCAAACTCCACACAGAAAGGCCCGGGAGATAACCTTTCTGTGTGGAGTTTGCATGTTCTCCCCGTCACAAGATGTCACAAGTGATGTCACTCGTGGGCTTAATAATAACTGCCTGTGCTAGCTAACCAGACGGACACAACACGCTTTTCAGTTTTGCAAGAAAATATTGGAAAAATTAGGAATCCGAGTGACGCCAATAACATAATAATGGTTTGGCTTAAGATAAGTGGAAACGCGGACTGGCTCTTAAGAAGGTTAGCAGCTTCCAGTGCTCAGCACTGGCCGGGCACCATGTTGGTAGAAAAGCGATATGTAAAGCCTGACCGTGTATGGAGCTGAGAGGAGAGGAAGTGCTCGCTGGTTGTTTCTTACCTGCATGCTGCCTCTCCTCCTCCTCAGGGCTGATGGGTGCCACCTCTAGCCAGGGTGGCCTGGACAGTGATGTCTGAGGAAACACACTGACAACAGGATACGCAGTTAGCAAGTCACACACACACAGCTGGGAAATCTACTGTGTGCATGTGTAGGAAGCAGATTGTAGTGTCTATCCACCGCATTCTATTACATTGTATTTTGCTTTCGGTTGAAACATTACCTGGATGATAGGTTGATACTCGGAGAACTCTGGTGACGAACGACAGCAGGGAAATGGAGACCTTAAAAAAAAGTCCAAAATGCTCTTATTAATGCAGATACAAAGCTTGTCCGGCTGGCTATACTAACCATGCGTCCACACTATGAGGCACACGATCAACAAGTCACCAGAAGTCCATTCATTACTCATAGAGCTGAGTGACCAGGGAAACTCGCCTCAACAGCCAATCAGATATCCTTGCTTCCCTCCCAATGTGATTTTGGTCCATGAACAAAATGGACAAGAAGTCGCTTACAGCCAGTCTAAGCTTCCCAGTTCTCCACAATTTTTATTTGCAAAATTGGAATGAACATCTCAAAAAAGATCCTGGAGAACAGCTGCATCCATTGTTGGGGTTTTTCATTTATTTTCAATTGATGCTACCTAATTAGCTTGCTAGCTAAGCCATGTTAAAGGACTATGCCAACTTTTGGGAAAATTGGCTCAGTCAGTTCACCTTCTACATGTTATGTGGCAGCCCAGTGGGAATGTCTACTTAAGGCCCTTTTCGACTGCGAGAACTTTCCCCCGGTACTAGGGACTTTTGCGGTACTCAGCGTGTTTCGATCGCCGGGATCAGGATCTAAATAAAGTACCGGGGAAGTTTTAATCTGTCAAAACGTCCCTGCTCGGGGGGGGGGGCGGTAGTACTTTTCAAAAGTACCAGTACTTTAGGGTGGGCGTTGCAGCGTTGAACATTTCTGATTGGTCGAGTACCAGCGGGTCAGAGGTTGGCATTCTCTGACGCAGCGGGCACTGAAGACTGGGCTACTGTTGTTGTTGGAAGCTATGGTGGAATGGACGACCAGTCGGTTGAAGGTAAGTCACATACCTTGTTAAATGCTATAATGCTAACTGATGTCATGTTATGTGTTACCCTAGCCAAAAGCTAACGTTAGCTACATGCTCACGCCAACCACTAATGGTGTAGAATCGTGGTGTTCGTAAGGCAAGGGTTGGCTAAATCCATCGTACAAATTGATATCGTGTTAATGTCGTTGCAGTGAGACAACATGTTTTTCAGATGAAACGGGCGAGCACACTGAACTGCAGACTGCAGAGACTCGTGTTTACCCCTGTGGTCACCAGCAGCCTGTTCTTGGTCAGCTTGCCCAGTCACTAAGCCAAAGAAAAAGCTATACTGCCCCACCACTTGACTAAAGACTGTTAACTTTTATTTATGCCTTTGTATTTTGCACATTTATATTTTGATTAATAAATAGTTGTGGAACCAAATGTGTGTATAGTGGCTGTTCTTGTAAATCTGAAAACAATGAGAAAATTGCTGAATTGCAGGTGTTTAACAAGTTAAAACAATAGTTATGCAGCTGTGACAATTTTTATTGATAAAAAATAAACGGTTCATGGGTCACAGACAAAAACTATGTACAACAGGTGTATACAGAATGGGAAAAGGCTATCAGGCTGGTTTAATGCAGTGGCACCCCATTCTTCTCTGTACTCACCATTCATTTCACACAGGTTATACAGAACACAACATGCTGGAAAGTTGGAACCACGGTTTCCCACCACTCAGTTGCTCTATTGTGTACCCAAACGGATTGGCGAGTCAGTCTCAGTCATTTCACGGTCAATCTCTGCAATAATCTCCGCTCGTAAAATCCGTTATTACTTTAAGTCTAGTATTTCGGGTGTTTTGAATCCTTTGCTTCTACTGCTCGTCTCTCTTCCAGCGCTGACTCAATCGGGGTTGTGCAACAAACTTCCATATACTGTAAAACATGTCGCATCGCTAACGTAACGTACTAACGTTAGCTAACGTTAGCAGATACTTAGCATATACATACCCTCGTAGTCGCATATGTATGAGGAAGCGTATAGCTTAAACCCCTTATCCATTTTGGTGGCAGGAGTTTTAGATGTCAACCTGCATATGCGATGGACATCGGCTATGCTCATCTTTGGTAGCTCCTGAAGGCATCTTGAGTAAAACAGCGCCATTCAACGTAGCTCGTACAGAAGACCTGACCCGGAAGAGATGCGACCTGTTTTACAGAATACAGAAGTTTGTTGCATAAACCCTATTACCCCATTTGCAAAACAGTAAATCACGATCAACAGCAGCACTACTTCAATCTCCTACATGCTTACAGTGTAGCACAAACAAGCTTCTTCTTGTTGTTAGGGTCGCTTTATATGGCGTCATCGTTGTATAGTCTTCTGCATAACCGCCACCTACTGGACTGGAGTGGAGCTTTTTCATACAGTCAGCGGACTAATTTGCCTCTTCTTCGCGGGTCTTTGGACGGCGGTCGAAACGGAGACAACAACGGTCGGACGGTACTTTTAGTCCCGCGAAAAGTAGTACCGGGGACTAAAAGTACCGGGTACTTTGTGTCGAAAACCGCCTTATGTTTACATGCTGTCATTCAGGTCAAGCATGAACCTTTGATACCCTAAGAATGTGTCTCCCTGTTGCCCTGAATAAACCAGGTAACAGAATACCCCCCTCCCTCTTTGACTGAGCAGTAGGTTACTTCTGATCCAGGGGAAACAAATGAGGATCCCAATAGTAATTGATGCATCTTCTGCAGCCTGCACCGGTTTCCAATCCAATTTTAAGGTTTTATCGATCACTTTTGAAGCAGTAAATAACTTGGCTCCAGGTATCATGGAGCTCTTTACTCACCATGTACAGAAACACAGTCTTAGATGTACAGTCAGTGAATTAATAAGTGGACTTTCAGTCAACAGTGTTATTATTTATTTAAATGCATACTTGTACTGTGGTAGTCATGTGCTATTTCCATTTTGTTCAGTGGGCCTTGAATGGATGAAGTGCAAAACTTTTATGCTAGCTGTTTTATTTTACAGCACTTAGGGAAAATATTGAAAAAATAGCTTATGTCAATATTATATAATTGTTGTCATTGAGTTTTGTGTTTTTTGGGTCTGATTGGCATTCATAGTGCTATGCCTTAGCATTATTTCTTTTTCTTTACATTTGTGTAGGTGTTTTTTGTGATGTGTGTGAAAATTTGAAAAAAAAACATAATAATAAGAATATAAAAAGCATTTCATTTTTTAAATTATTAATAATATGTGTGTGTGCTTCATGTATCGATAATCTAAGACTCGTCCACCAACAGTAAGCGTTGCCCAGGGAACCACAGATGCTCTCGCCACCTGGTTACGTAACCATGGTGACAGTCCCTTCAGCGACGTGTCCTGTCTGCTTGCCTCACTGTCAAAACACACAGACGCACGCACACACACACAGGTTTGAGGACCGGCAAACATCTTATAGAGCAGAATGACAGACAGACATATCGGTGTGTTGTTTTCTATTTGGAAAGTCTTCATTAGGAAGCCTGTGGGATTCTTGGACGTACCACATAGATCATGTTTCATAGGCTTGTGTTTAAATCCCAAATTCTTTTATATTATATAAATAAACTGGACAGTGTGAAGCTTGAAAACTGCTTGTAAAACTTAAGTAGCCATATTCATGTGAAATATCTCTAGCAATATGAGAACTGTGTTAACCATTTTCCTGTGGTCCATTCTTGTGTCTGTTTCCCTTTGGTTTTCTAAGTGGCAGTAAAAGCAGTTGAGATTATATGAGAAGAGATGAGAGAAGGGACAAGCACAACTTCCTCTTTAGACAGGAAGAAATGAGGTTTATGGAAAGTATGGTCTTAATTTTGAGAAACGTGTGCCTCCTCTGGTGTTTGTCCTGCCGCCCAAGCAATTCAGATCAAAAAGGATAACACAGTAAGATGAGACAGGTGTCATTATTGCTGATGATGGTGCTGATGTGTTGTTTGCTTTCCTTTAGGTCCAGGGATGATGTCATCAATGATGTCATCAGGGGGACGTCGGGACCCACCAGGACAGCCCGCCTTCAGCTCTGACTACCTGTCTGGTGAGGGTGGAGGTGCAGTTAATTAGTATGATGTCATTCTTCAAAGTACACAGACTCTCCCCTTTGAAAAGATATTTTGAAAGAAAACCTTATATAATGCGGTTGCAAGATGAATTGCAATTCTCAACGAGAAACAAGTTCAACATATGAATGAATACAATACCGTTTCAGACGATTGGCTTCTGATTGGCCAACGACCAATTCAACGACATGTTGAGACAACTCAACATGTGCTGTACATGCAGAGTGCATGAACATTTCAGAGCAGTTTTCCCTTACATATCTGCATCCCAAAACTATGTTACTGTGTGTTGTTATTGCCTGAGCTACAAGATGAATACATGTCTTACCTTGTAAAGCTATTGCAACATTAGTGTTTAAATGTCATTGGATTTTGAGAGGTGTATTCCAGCCAGTGAAAGTCATGGAATTTGAGAAATTCAAGTCAGGAAATATCAGGGAATTTTACAAATGAGTCACTTTCCAGGAACTTGTTTCACGCATGCAAAAATAGCATAATAATGAATTTCACGACCAGTTAGAACAGGTTAAAAAAAAAAGGTTCTTTATTATTTTAAAAAAAAAATTGTGTTTATTATTGAACCCCCCCTGGTCTGAATGTGTGCCCAAACTTCAAACAGACATATCGCTGATTGACTGATGAGGTGATGTGGTCTGTTGGTGTCAACCCATGGCTCTCTGATCAGCTCTGACATCTGCCTTTCTCTTTTCCCGTCTGTTTTTTTCTGTCCCATTGGTTTGTTTCACTCTCCATCACTCCATCATCCTGTCCACCACGCATTTCTCCTCTGTCTGTGTCCCTTTCTTTCCCTCCTCCCGATTCCCCTCTTTCCATCTTCGACTCACTGCCTCTCCATTTCTCTGCCTCTCCCATCCTGTCTTTTCTTTACCTCTCTCCCTAGGTCCCATGACCATGATGGGAGGGATGCCAGGTCAGTGGAACCAGAACAAAACAAAAGACAGCACCATGCCCGACTCACTGCTAGGTCCACTTTACTCTTTCATGTCCTCTGTCATTTTTTTTAATTGTTCAATATCCCACAATGGCGTGCAAGTCACTGCTGCATTAGGTCTTTTTTGTGATTTTTCAATGTCTACTTTGTTATCACCCCATCAAATGTCACCCTCTCAGCTCGCTCTACCTTGTATGCTTCCTCATCTTTCTATTCATATGCTGAACTTTATGTTCTCTTCATTTTCTGCTTGGTTATCGTCCCTTTGTCACAAAGCTGTCACAGTGATGCAGTGATGTTTCAAACACACACACACACACACAAAATTTTCACTTTCAATGGAACATGTGATCTTTAATATGTACGCCGCCATACAATTTGTCAGCTGCAAGCAGGGGAAATTTACTGCTTGAAATGTACAACACAGAAAAATAAGGAGCTTAATTGCAGTTACCAGCACAAATAACAGCTCATAATGCTCCTTATCAATCAATAGACAAACTTACAGCCAAGTTATTTGACTAGCAGCCTCTAATGGCTCATGCATCAGTATACTACATTATAGAACATTATGTAAACCTTACGTAAAGTGTAAACGTTTTGGACTATGCTTTGAAATGAAATCAATTCAAGTTTACTGTCATTAAACCTTACACAAGTGTATTTCACACAGTCCATTCATAGTAAATGCGAAGCAATACTACAACCATTCAAGTAATGCAGTATTAACACTAGTAGTATGACTGACTGCTGCAGTGTAATTCAAGTATTTCAGTATTCAGGCTTTAATCAGCTGGGGCTGATGCATAGAATTGCAGTATTGTATTAGTAACAGAGCAAATAGGTGACGTGGCTAACGCTCTTGGCAATATAGACGGCACAGGTGAGTATTACAAGTGCCTCTCTGTTACTGATGTATCTGTCTGTATTCTTTTGCCCCATCAGGATTCTCCCAGTCGGGCATGGGGGGGAGCAACCTGGGCATGGGGCCTGATGGCCTGCCACCCTTCCAGACCAGTATGAGCTCCAGCCTGGGCCAGTCCGGGATGGGCTCCTCTATGGATGCCCAGAAGAGTGCGGGCTTGTTTGGTTCAGACCCCAAAGCCACCAGTGTCACCAGTGGTAGCACTCCGTTTACACCCAGCGACCTGATTTCCTCCGGTGG
Organism: Gephyroberyx darwinii; assembly: GCA_900660455.1. Classification (NCBI taxonomy): domain Eukaryota; kingdom Metazoa; phylum Chordata; class Actinopteri; order Trachichthyiformes; family Trachichthyidae; genus Gephyroberyx; species Gephyroberyx darwinii. The sequence continues at coordinate 4,214 of CABFOQ010054815.1, read as the reverse complement.
CCCGGGAATCCACTCTACGGATCATTCTACAGGTACAGGTAGAAGGGGATCGGTTGAGTGTCTCTACAGCGCATCCAAGGAGTCAGGTGGAGTCAGAAGAGAGGAGAGGGAGGAGGGAGTGCAGCTGTATCTTAAAGGTTGAATTTCAATGGAGATTTATTTCACACCCAGGGATCCAGAATCATTATGTACTGTAAAGGGTTGGTTGGGTTTTCCCCACACAGAGTAACATGGGAGGGTGGAGCTAGAGCTGTTTCCAAATGAAAAATGCATTCAATTCTAGGGCCAATTTGCTCAAATTTCTAACACAATAAAACTCTCATTCAAATATAGCATACTAATGTGCCTATTGTAGAGGGTTGGCTTGGATGTCTTACACAGGGCAGCAAGGGAAGAGTAAAGATATATTTCTAAAACAGATCTAATGTAGAAAAGCATGCTTAGAAGAGTGACATCATAAAAAAATTGATCACAAGCAAAACATACTGTATCTCTAATAAAGTTAGGTCAATGTAACCCCCAGTGGTAATGGTAACCCCAGTCAGTTTAATCAATAAGCCAGTCAGTTAGAGTTGAAGTTCAAGATGTTTTGTTGTTAGGAAAACAAAGATACTGAGACGTTCTAGAAAGATTAGTAACACAATACATACAGGAAATAAAATATACAGGAAATATACAGAAACATATATGGCATGTAGGATAAAAGTGAAATCTATATTTAATCCATAATCTATGTTACAGCCTGTTGTTGCTGGAAGTTTGGACCAGTGGTTCCCAACCCAGTCCTCAAATATCCCCCTTGTCCTGCAGGTTTTATGGTGCAATCCATTGCAAGTCGGAAATAGATAGTTCCGAGTCGGTATTCCCGACTTCCAATTTAAATGTGTTCCAGTGCATCTGCTCGGGAAAACATGGACACCCGCAGCAAAATCATGTTTGTATGGCAAGTCTCTGAATTTCACAAGCATCTAAAGAGGACCCACATCAACTACTACAGCGCCATTAGTAAAGAGAAACGGCGCATATCAGTGAACTAGTAACGTTAACGTTAGTAGGCTAGTACCGCACACTAGTAAAGACTTCTATCATATCAGTGAACTAGTAACGTTAATGTTAGTAGGCTAGTACCGCACGCTAGTAAAGACATCTATCTCGTAACGTTGAGCTTAAATCAACCGAATTACGTTACAAATGTAAACTACAAAGTTGTTTAA